>BGPR01023608.1:10177-24069 GCA_013235015.1 Araneus ventricosus | reverse complement strand
CAAGTGAATGTCAAATTAATAGCTGTCAAGTGAATGTCAAATTAATATTTATATATAACTTTAGAATAGGGGATACCCAAAATTAGGAATACATTGATAAGAAACTGTTAAAGGATTTAAGGCTCTAGTCAGGAACAGACATTCAAACTAAGAAAATGAAAGTTATAGTAATTATTGTTGGCATTAGAATCATAAATTCTTATCAACTTCGGGATAAACGAGCTGACGCCACCTCGCACAGTGGAAAAGTGTAAAGTTGTTGATAGTAATATGACGTCATCTGACGAGCGACTAATCAGATTTTCTTTCGGTATTTTCCAGTGTGCGGGATGGCATCGGGAATATGTAAATTGCCCAGAAAAATTCTTTCTCTGTGAATCAGTAAGTACTTGGTTGTAAGGACTGTTGTGTTTGTGTATTTTTGCCGTGAGGCTTTCACAGTCCACAATGTTTCTCATCTCTAAATAGTTCATCAATAAATGTTTGTCATCAATAATGTTTGTTGCCTTCTGAGAAGTCTTCCACACCAACACCAAAAATGTCATTAAGATTCCGCTGACGCTATTAATGGTTGCTCTGCTGAGCCTTCAACGTCATTTGACGATGAGAAAGGCTAACAATTATAATATGAAAGGCATAGATAAGCAGGATTTATTTTATGTGTAATATGATTTTATTTTTTAAAATGAGATGTATATAAGTAATGGAGGATTGTTAAAATTCATATCAGAAAAGTTGCTATTTTTAGTACCATAGTTTTCATTAATTTTTTTTATGTTAATAACTTTTCCTGAAGCCAAAATTTGGTACTTTTCCGTTAGCCGAGTACAAATGTTGCAAATTGTGAACCAAACGTGAGCCAAGTTGACGAGCGCAAATGTTGCCAAAATTTGGCATTATTATTGGCTACATTATTTGGCGATTTTTCGCTTGCGCCTGGCTAACGGAAAAGTACCCAAAATTTTTACTTTTCAAAATACATTGAAATTTTTTTGTTTTTGTTCACTTATCATTTAAAATGCCAAATGTATTTCAGATGGAGTGTAGCATTCCCCAAAATTTTACAAGCAAGGCAGCTACTTCAGATGTCAAAAACATACAACCAGGACAGAGTCCACCTAAATCGATGTTGCACGTTAATTTTGATCTGGAAAATGAAGAAATCCACGAAAGGAAGAAAAAGTATCTGACAGCAAAGTATGGACAACACCAAATGAGCTTAATAAAAAAGCGACTGCGTGTGGAAATGTGGATGTATGATCAACTTCAAATACTATATGACAGTTCCGTAAGGATCACAGTTTTATTTACCGACTTTGAAAAATCTTTCAGTTCTCATTATTATCATTTTCACATTTTTCAGTATTGCCTTTAAAAAATACCGTTTTTTTTTTTTTTTTTTAATTAAATGACTTAGTTAAAATATAAACTCAATTTAATACACCTTTTAAAATTTATATACATCTTTCTATTTTAATAGATTTATTAATTCCTTTTTCTTTTTGACATTTCATTTAGAGGATTTTTCTTTATCTGCAAACTGTATATATATGTGTGTGTTTTTCATTTTTTTATATATATATTTTGAATATTTTTTAAAAATTTTATATATGCATTTTTTTCATAGTATTTAATAGTTTATTTATCTGTTCTATTATTATTTATCTTTTCTTATTTTGTATTTCCTTATTTTATCATTATAATGTTTTTATTATTTGTATTTTATGTCATTACTATTGTTATGACCCATTTAATGTAATCAACTATTGTATGCAAAACTATGTTAACCCTCCATGTACAGCTCCCATGATTTCAACAGAATACGAAATCAGTCTCCTAATACAGGTCACGTGAAAATAGCATAAGTTTATTTACATCCTGTTAAAAGTATTTGGTACATTATTAAATTTTTATTCCATGCATGCTGAAATCGCAGGAGCTGTATTGTATATATTTTAAAAATTATTAAAATTCCTGCGTTATATTAAATTTTTTTTTAAAGATGTAAATAGTATTATAAGTAGATAGAGAAGAAGAAAGAAAAACCTCGTATTTTTGGAACTGGAATGTATCAAAATTAAGCCGTACATGGAGGGTTAAAGGTCTAATAAGCCGTAAAAGTTATGTTAAGAAAGGTAATTATGTGTTTTTAGCGGCCCCCGAGATTGAATTGGCAAGCAACCGAGATATATCGTCAAGATAGTGGTGAAACCTCGTTGAAACGTTTGCAGTCCTATAAAAAACAGTTCTTATATTAGCATTGTGTTACTTTTTTTCTAAGGCTCTCAAATTCGCATTGGTTTTAAAAAAATATGCCTTCTTAAGGGGCCACTAAGTGGGCATCGGGCAGATTTTTTAAACTTAAAAACGCATCCTACGGCTTCGCTAGCCGCTGGAGCCAGAACCTAGCAGCTTCACTAGGACACTGAACTTATGAGCTGCAATCTTGGTGTAATCAGAAGGTCGCCAAGTAAGCTTTGGGGAGGGGGGAGGTTCTATAACACATAGGTATCTTAAAAACATAAGCAACTAGATGGATAATGGAAGGATCAGCAACAAGTCTGCGTAAGCTTGTTGCCTCTGGGACTTGGATTGCTTTCCTCCCGCATATGCACATGTCCATCCTAAACCAGCGAGAAAACATATTTTGATTTCAAGTATGGGGACATGTTGTGGTATCAAAGTTATCTTTTCAGAAAGTTAATTTTTATTTAAATAGAAAGATAACTTTAACCCTCAAAGGCACAGGCTGGCATATAAAGTGTGCCACAGAGGGAAAAAGTGCCAATACAGTTGTAATGAATTAATCAATTAGTCAGGCTTCCCCCTCTTAACCTACTACCCAACCCCTCCAAACACATGGAGTCAAAGAATAAAGGTCATGAAGCAGTCATTCTGTCTTTATACATCAGTTATTTAGCCAAGATCTGTTTTGGTGCACTCAGTATGCCACCCGTGCCCGTATGTTTTGCCTCAAAAGGAACCAAATTGTGCCTCCCAATTGTTATCTTTTAGTTTTGCAAGAATGTTTCGATGAAGAGAAGGCCTGCGATTACATTAATACGTCGGATATCATTGATAAGGAGTAGGTTGAAGAAAATTATCTATCAAACTCTGAAAACCAGGTCAGTGACCTTCAAGACCTTGGAGATTTTTCAGATGTTAATGAATCTAATTATTTTATGAAAATCTTTTATAAAACGAAGATTGACAGGTAAGAAAAATCGAGGAAGTTTCAGGGATTCACAAATGAAAATAAAAATATCTGCTGAAAAGTAAATTTTTGAAGACTCTTCTTAAAAATATTTTTGGAAAACTTGCATTTTTTCTCAAAGTAGGATTTTGTGTACGGTGAATTTTTCTAACAGATAATTATCGAACAGACTTCTTGAAGATTGCCAACATATGTATGGTTGATCCATTCGTGAAGTATACATATTTATACGTAAGGAGAAACAGACCACTAAGCTTCGAATGATCAATAAGCAAACGAGTGAAAGAACGAGGGTTGAAATTATGGCATTCGTAGGCATTTTTTATATCTTGAGTAGCAAAAGGATGTCAAAACTAAACTTTAGGGAATCTACTTTATAGTATTTAATGTGAAAAACTATGGCACTTGTGTGTAACGAAGCATAATCAATGAAAAACAAGGTGGCATACTGAGTACACTATCTATGCCTTATTTATGGGTAAATATCTGTGTCTCTAAGGGTTAAAGAGTCTTGCAGGGAAAAATGAAGATGCAGTATTTTGTTGGAAAAATTTGTAATGAGTCCAGTAGCTACTTCTTTGATGATGTAGTATGTAAATAATATTTAAAACATTAGTACTGTCATGAATGTTTTTATGTGCTGCTGATAACCAGATTGTACAAGTTCTACTTCTCTGACACCTAAATTAAGTGTATTTTATATATTTTTAGATAGTATATAATAGTTACTGCCAGAAATTTGGGGGGGGTTGAAATTTTATTCATCAGTATGTGTATGGCTGTTAAGTATGCAGGAAATTTTTAAGTACCTTGCATTCTTAAGGCAGAAGTCACTAAGTCCACGAGGACATTTTGACAGACTAACTGCAGTCGGTTAGAATTTGCAATTAATTATTTCGTGATAGAAACCTGCAATCTAAAAGTCGGTAAATAAACCATTGAAGCTAGAAACCTATAAAACAATTTTTACTATTTATCATAACACAAAAATAATTAAGTTTAAAATGAACACATTTCGAGATTACAGTTTGGGACTTGGTGACTTCTGCCTGAACATTGACGATATTATATATATGAAATGTATTCGCTGTTGTAGTCGTTAAATGAAAACAGGCCGAGTTATTAACTAATTTCTTTTTATTATCGGAGAGTGACGAAATGGACGTACATCTTCGTTTAAGTTTTAAGCCAAAAGTGAACAGAAGATCCCTGCTTTTTCTCAGGTAGGGATTTAACAGATAGACATGTGATGAAAGTGAAGGGAATAATAGTTATTTTTACTATATTACGTAAGTGTTTTAGGGAAAATTCATGGCGGCAATAAGTCGCTGATTTCGCGAGTTGTGTGCACGTGGAAACGATTAAAATATTCTTTTAGTAATAAATATGTCAAAACGAGAGATTTAATATACCTCCAGCGCGGGAAAAGAACAAAACTGGAGTTTTAGAAAAGTGATTTTGGAGTACATTAAGACTTTAAAATATATAATATTAGAATTTGAAATAAAATTAAATGAGATTATTACACACATATATATATATAATATGCAAGATTATTCCTTAGGTGAAGGAGCAGTTATTCTTATACTAGAATTTAAATAGAAATAATAAGTCTATAAATTAAAAGGTTAAGAAGCATTTTTAAAAATAGGAAAATTCTAAATAAATACATACACACAAACACACACACATATATATATATAACTATTTATGTAAAAAAAAATCAATTTCAAGTATTTTCTGTTTTTAAAGATATTCTGTAAGAGTTCTTTCAGTGTCTTTTGCCAATTAACTCCCTCCCCCTTCCTCCAAGGATGAAATATAGAGTTATTTATTATGTCATTAAGTATAAGAAATTAATGTTCTTGCTACTGATTTCTTTTGGTGCACTGGTGTCATATTTACAATGCTCCAAAAAAAAGCAGTTGATTTTTATTTTTCATATATCTTTGAGTTCTCCTTTAAAGGTTTGTTTTGTAACATTTTTGATGGCAATTTAAAAATGAGTCAAGCTTGCATCAGTGACGTGCAAACTTCAGTCAATTTCTGTCAGAACAAAGGAACATTTCGTTGTGTTCTTTTGCAATCATATTAAGTGTGGAAACAATTATAAGTGTGTTTGACCTAGAAATATTAACAGCCTTGATCATCCTACATGGTTCTCCATTTGTCAAGGTCAAAAAGCAGCTGCGAGGTCAGATAAAAGAAGTTTATAGAGCATGTATGTCATCATCATAATTCATGTTTTGTTGTTTTGTTTTTTTTTTCCTTTTACTTCTAACATTTATTCCTGATTAAAATTTTTCTTAGAAGTATAAAAGTTTTTTTTAGTATATAATGTGATACATAGTCTTATCTTTGTTGTCAACTAATATTGATGCAATCTTTAAGTATGTTTTATCACATAGTTTTCAAGATGTCAGTAAATTTCTGAATTTATCTCTATTTTTGTATTCAGGAAAACAGAAAATTAAAAGGTTTTCTACTTTGAAAGACACTTGCTTCTTATAAAGGAAATATTACAAAATTAATATAAAACATGTTCCCTTTACAGTAATTGGTTTCAAAACAATGTTAAAAAAGATATGCATCTCTATTATAGATAAAATCAATTAGGGATTATCAGTTTTGAAATAATGTAAAGCTTGCAGCACTTTTTTATTTTCAGAGAAGAAATTTAAAAAGACTTGCAAAATTGAGCTTCAAAACTGAAATTTATACCTAAACTTCATTAGTGAAATTTATTCAAAAGACCAAAACAATACAGATGCACTTTTGTTCTGAACATAATGAAGCATGTTCTAGTATTTATCAACTTCTTAAAAATTAACATTAACCTTAGAAGTATTACGCTTTCTTTTAAAAAATCATGTGAATGTTTATTACAGGAAATAAATTTAAAAATGTGATATTTTATTTATATTAATCCTGTGTTAACTGTGTTTCATAGGATGACTCAAATAGTTATGAAGTTGAAATAGACGTAGATGAATTGCTAGATATTGAAGCCGAATCGGCAAGGCGAGATTGGTTAAGAGTAAGTTCTATTGCTTTTCTTTCTGAATAAATGTTTTAGCTTTTCTTTGTTGCTTCGCCTCATCCTGACAATATCCATCCCCTCCGTATAAGTGAATAGCTTGTGTGTACCCTGGTGGTTGCAGGAGGGACTACGATTGGGACACATCCAGAATTCCACATTTTTTACTTTCTTATATCTGGATTTTTGCAATTTAATCATTATCTTTCTCAAATTTCGTTTTTGAGCAAATATAACATTCAAAGATTAATTATATGGATGATATATACCATGGAAAATGTAAAATATTTTTGAATGTTGATAACTTAAATGCTGTGCAGACTAAAAAATTTTATTTATTCTCGTGAAATTATTATTTATCTCTATTAAATGTGAAGTTTTTAAGTCAGAAAATCCCTCTCCAAGTCTTATTTAGAAGGATTTTACACATAGTTAATATCTTGGAAATAATTTAATGAATACTTCGGAAACTTAATTCCCTGTTTTCCATTCTCTTTCTGTTAGCAGTTCTTCACCTTTAACACTTGTTTATGTGCATAATTTAGTTTCACATCAAGGGTAAAACATTAAGTGTTATCACTTAAAGGGTAAAGGGATGTAATGAATAGTGATTTGGCTGAATTTCCCTTTGATGAATATTTGGATATTGAATGAATATTTGGTAGCTGAATTTCTCTTTTGATTATAAATAAAATAGTTCTCAAATTTTAAATGAAATAATTAGAGTGATAAAATTGATTTTTTTAAAATAAACATAAAAAAATTCAATGGATAAATTAAAATCCTTAGAAGCAAATTTTATTTTGGTAAAGAGTTTCTTATAGCTAGGGCTGAGACTTGCAAATTTAACAAGAAGATACTTTTCAGCTGTTGTAAGCACAATAAATAGTGGGCATTTATTTTTTTGAAAACGGTAATGTGTATGAAACTGAATTAAATAGACTTTTTATTGAAAATGCTCAAAAATTTTTATTCTTGCTTCATAATTTCAGGCTTTTGAATTATAAATGATATGTAACATTATTAAATACACTTGTATATCTACTATGCAACTTAAAATTAAGAAACTGTTAGGATTTTTTTTTATGATAAATGTGCTGAAATGTTATTTTGCAATATTGTTGTTAAATATATTTAAAAAGCACATTTAAAAAAATTATCCTGAATTTTATTCGGCTGACTGTTCGTCCAGCCGAATACCGAATATTCGTTACATGCCTAATGCGTACTTTAGTTTTACATCTAATTCCTAAAGGGTAAAGGAAAAATCCATTGTTTACTTTAAAATGTCTTGATGCAAACTTTTCAACTGTTAACAAAAACACACAGCAATTCCCAGAAAATTACCCCCCCCCCCCACCTATTCAAATAAACCAAGCTAAACTGTTCAAAGGGCTTTATTGAGAGTATGGTTATATGTCAGTTGCTAATTAAGGATGTATCTATTAGTTACGGATAAAAAAAATTATTATATTAAATTTTTTTAAAATTATTCTTGAATTCAATCTTTTATATTCAAGTTTATGCTTAATAATTGTGAATATGGCAATAATTTGTTTTGAAATTCTTTGGATGGTGATAGTGAATTTAATATTTTGATTAGAAAACACATCAGTTTTGCAGTAAGAGCCATATTTCTTTTTAAAAACAACTTCCATTTTCAATTAGTTCAGGTAGTTTTTGGTTAAGAATATATTGGGAACTTCATGATTTGATCACTTTTAATCAATTATTTTAATATTTTTGAAAGTTTATGGCATTTGTGCAGCCTGGTGCATATTAAATCCACCAGAGTTGAACATCCTTTCACTGGTGTGGTGTGGAAGTTTGCAGAATTGATTTCATAGGAGTTAACCTCTTCATTTGACAGCTATTCAAAATGGCAAGGTCCTTCCTAAAATAGCTCTTGAGTAGCTTTAAAATGGGCAATTAATCTGAGTAAATTAAAAGATCATCATATTAAATAATACTTTACATTAAGAATATATTTGTGTTCAGAGAGATACTTAAAAGATGCTCCGGTCTTTCTAGTAGGTATTTCCAATGTGATTCGTTGGTGATTATATAATTTGCCTGGATTTGAAATTTATGTCAAAAAGGAAAATACATCTGCTTTTCATTTGTTAACAAAAGTTATTTAAAACATTATCCAAATTTTTAAACATTTTTTTAAAATTGATTAATCATGAGACCTAACCATTCCAGAGTGGTCATGTAATTACCAAAGTGGCCATCTCCACTTTTCAAAAATACGTTTTTTGCAAGATCCATTTGACCCCCTTTAATACCTGGTTGCATATTAGAGCACATTGCCTAAACGCTTCGAATGCTATATAGTTTATTTTTTAAATTTCATTTTGACAGGATGTGACAGAAAATCCACTTTTCTCAAAATATTTCTTATTTGGAGATGGCTACTTTTGCAGCTACACGAGCTACATGAATAAGCAATTTTAATTGCTTATTCATGGTATTCCTGGGATTGAAATGTTTTGCTGAAAAATTTTTCTTGAGTTAAAATTCTATATTTGAATAGTATTGCCATACTGGATAAATTTTGAATGTGACTCTATAATAGAGGTAGACATTTCACTGTAATAGTGGAATGCTTTGTGAAGAGGAGTGAAAAAAAGAAATGCTTAGAAATTAATCATAGCTTATGTGTAAAACTTCAAAGAATATGTCTGTTATTCTTTAAATAGCTCTAAGTATTATAATATGCATTGAGATAATCAGCTTATTTTATATAATAGCTGAGTTTGAAGGAAAATTAAGAGTGCATTAACTGTAATGTATGTGTTGCATTAAGTTTATAAAAATGCTTTTAGTTGAAATATCTGGACTTTCCCTTTATTTTATTTTAATTTTATTGCAGAATAAATTAGTTGGTGTCAAGCAATCAGAAGAAGCTGTTGAAGTTAGTTGCATTTTTAGTTTTTAATATGCAAATATCGGTATTTATTCAAATTATAACAATTCCTTTGAGTAGGAATTTTTGATATTTGTATCATATTGTATAAAAGAGTATTAGAAAAATGTGATAAGATTTGAATAGAACTGACGTTTGTGTTAAATATTTTATCAAGTTCATAAAATTTGACACAATTTATGTAAAAAATTGAAATTGTGAATTGTTGTGTAGTACCGAGCATGCTTTATTTTTCCACATTGCAAAGTTTATTCTTGAGATATAGCACATAAGTCTGAAAATGGAAGATTACTCAATTTGCTGTGTACACTTTTGATGGAGGTCCTCGACTCCGACCTAAGTTTCAGTCTGTTGTTGTGGCAACTGTCATTCAGTTGACCCTGATGCTTTAGTTTGGGGGGGGGAGAGTAACTCCACTTGTGGCTATCACTGTCATTGTTATAGCTGAGCAAGCTGCCATATTAACTCATTGTATGCCTTATATGAATTAGATGCAAGCTCAGATAAAGATAAACCGTAACTGTGTTCACTCTAGACATCATATGTGCGTAATGGAAAAAGTGAATGCATTCTTAATATTAGCATGCACAACTTATCTAAACTGGTACATAAGTCGAATTTCTGAATTAAAATTTTAATGTTTGGTAAATTGGAAGGAAAACCAGCGGGAGTGTTCTCCCCTAAACTTTCTCGTATACTTCCCCCCAAAAGTACCGTTTCCCCTTCCCCCACGTGGCTAAAGAAATTCAAACCTATTGTTACCCAGAATCCAATGACTATCAGAAGGTTTTTCATTATAGTGATTTGAAAAATATCTAGGCAAAGAATGAAATTCAAAGAGATGCGTAACGATTTTCCTCTCTTACCGGCTCAAGGACAGAATGACGTAATTCGCTACTCCGTAATGAAATTCCTCTCCGTTCTTCCAGTACGCATGCGCGTGTTGATAACGGATTCTCTTCAAAAGTAAATTATACAGAACGACAGACAATCAACCCTTTGACGGATTTGGCCCAAAATTTTATATGGACCTACATTCATGACGATAAAACCGTGTATGAAATTTTATCCATCTAGTTATTCAAGTTTTGAGTTATAGTGTTCACATGACTGTGGACATACAGATAGACAGACTTCTCGTTGATGGATTTTGTCCAAAATTTGATAGAAACCTACAAATTATGTTTAAAGACCACATACCAAATTTCATCCCCGTAGCTCTAATAGTTTTCGAGTTATCGTGTTCAAAGACACACACACAAACATACAGACAGAAGCACATACATAATTCCAAAATTGTGTTTTTCGGACTCAGGGAAGTCTAAAACATGGAGATTCGTCAAAATCTCGAGTTCGAATTTTTTGACGATTACAATACTTTCTCTTTGTATACTTCGTATACAAGACAGTAAAAAATGTAGTGTTACGTTTCCCACTTCCAAAGTGTTAATCGAATTAATGCAATTCAATAGAATGCACTTTTTCTATGTTTCAAGTAGAATAGAAGTCCCTAATTAGGAAATATCAGATCTATAAACCTTGCTACTTTACCTCATAATAGTTTTTTTTTTAAATTTTTAATTTTTTTAAATTTATTTTTATTATATTTATTAAAAAAATTTTTTTACCAATGTTGAAATTTGCTGTCATTTTTCTACAGTCATTCTCTTTGGTAAAATACATTCTCCAAGCTTACTCTATTTCCTGTAGAAATTGAAATCAGAACAAAGTTTCATAAATATATAATTTTAAAAAGTTAGAAGAATAAAATGTTCTTTATTCTTAACTAAAGGGGAAATATAAAAACTCTTTGCCTATACTTTATTTTTTTTTTACATTATCCTTTATTCTTGTTAAAATCTATTGCTATTTAAAAGGGTATATGAAAGGTTTTTAACGGTTTATATGCAGAATTTTTTTGGGTTTTTTTTTGGGATAATAAGTTTTTAAAAATGTTATTGAAATTAATTCAAGTTTTTGCATTGGATTTGTTGTTACATACTTCAAATTTTAGAAAATTGACATGTTTTTGTTTTCTGTGTCATCAGAATAATTGCTTCATTATTACCAAACTCTCAAAACCTCTTTGCAATGTATAATATCTCATGCTCATGGAATCTCATATGTACGGGGGTATTTTCATGGAATTCTTAATTAAAATTGTGGACTCTTAAGTATTCATGCAATAAGGCTGCAAGAAAATGTTTTCATATCATATATTAAAAGTAAATTTTGAAAATTTTATTATTTTCCCCCCTCTATAACATGCTTGAAATATTGGAAGACTGACTCCTACAGTTTTCAAGCATAGGATGGATATCAAATTTTTATTTTAATAAGTCTTATTACCTTTGGTGAAATTACTGTCCTAATATTAATATTCAAAAATGACCTTTTTCTTATTTCTGTTCAGTTTCATCTTGAATTTAAAATGTGCATTTCATAATAAAAAAATGTTGGTATTAATTTTCATTTAATTTTCTTTTCAGAAATTTATAACAGAGCTTCTACAGCGATGTACAACACTTTGATCTGTGTACATACTAGTTATTTTAGTATCTAGAATGTGATGTTTGTCATGCCTGTGGTGATTCCTGTTGAACTCTGAACAAAATTCATTGGGAAAACCCGGGCTTTTAATTGTTGAGTATTCATTGTTAATTTCTGAAACCTTTCAGCATGGAAGGGGCCCTGCATAGTAGTGGACATTAATTTTTCATATTTATGTTGAGTATTCAAGATACACCACCCCTTAGCTTATGCTTCGGTATGACTAGAATGGTTTCACTTACGTTTTTAAGTGTATTTTTATGTGGGGGTGATCGCATTTTCAGGATTTGTCCGGAATTCCGGGTTTTTTACCATCTGGAATTTCAAGATATTTTTACATTCATGTGTTTCAAATCTTAATTTAGAACAAATCTGTTCTATTTCTGTCAAAATTTTAATTTGGAACAAATATACACTGGAGTCTCCCTATAACGAAATCGCTTGGTTCCAATTGAAAAATTCGTTATAGAGAAAATTTCGTTATACGGAGATTAGAGATTTTTACAGTTATTTAAGTAAATGTTACAAACTTTTCAATAGGTGCGATAAGTTCAAATGTATTTAATTATGATTTTCAATTGAAAATGAAGTAATATATATTATAAATTTGTTAAAATTATACTAATTTTTATTGTATAAATGCTCAAAAGTTAAGACAATTCATCAATTTAGAGAATAGCTTGTGCTAGTATGTTCTTACGTTTATTTTTCTTGCAAAATTCTGTTATTTTACATTTCTTTGTATTTCGTGATGTTAAATTTTCAGAAAAATTTTCACATTTTAAGAGTGAGTGGTTCCAGAAACAGGCACGTGTGAGCGAATTGGTTGCACTGGAATTATCAACTTTCTGCAAAAATCGAAAAGATAAACGAAAAAAACGAAACGAAAAAAATTCGTTTTAGGGAGACAACCACTTCGTTATATGGAAAATATTTTGAATGTTATTTAACATTCCGATTAAAAATTTCGGTATAGGGAGAAATTTGTTGTAGGGAGACTCTACTGTATATCATTAAGATAGTGTAATAATTTTAGATTGTATCAAAATCAGTGGAGTTGTCAAACTTCTTGTGAAAATCGAGTCCTTTTGTCAAAATGTGTGCTTGTGCATCATGTTAACAATCTACAATTATTCGCAATTAAGTAGGATTTTTGCAGTACGCTAGTATTCAGGTTTTTTTAAAATGGAGTTGCGGTCACCCCCGAGAATTGTTTCACTTACATTTTTAAGTGTATTATTTTATGTTCCTTCTGAATGTTTTCTGTTATATTAATTATTACAGATTTTTTTAAAAAAAAATCTGTTGGTGTCTGCAGGCGTATTTTCATTGTTGCTTTATGGTAATCAGAAAATTATCTGTATGGTTCCGCATTCATTTCATTATTTTATTGAAATTTCTAGCTGCTGTTGAGTTTTATTTCGTAATTAAATGCTTGGTAGTTTTAGGGTTGGTGTATGATATAACTGTATCTCTTGCTTCTGTAGATCTCAATATGCTAGTCTAGTAATTACAATTCCCAATGTTTTGTTCTGCCAAAACAGTAAAAATTTATTTTATTAAACTATTCTGGTCTTTAGAATCTGTTGATGCTTGTAACTTGTAGTATTAGAGTTTCTGGGAAATTTTGATCTGAAACAGTGTAATAGTAAACTGTACTTAAAAAGAAAAGATAATTTTTTAATGAACTAGAAGAAAATAAATGTTTATTTTCTTTAAGAGGAACATGAAGGTTCCTTTGATTAGATAGTGTCCATTTGTTTTCTTTTGTAATTGAAGTGACCATGCGGAACGTCTTTAAATCCATTCATATGAAAATCTTAAATTAATAGTGTGTTGTTTATATCTTTTCATTTTGACAATTTTTGATAATTTTATTTAAAGTATCATAGATGGAATTTTTTGACTCCATGTTATTTTGTGTGTGTGAAATGTATAAATGCATTTCTAAGTCATTTGAAAAAAAAAAAAATTTTTTAAGCTTTTTTTCCCCTGAATTTGGTATTCTATTTGAAATCTGTAATGTCTTGCTTAATCTTTGAGCACTGATGACGTTATTTCTGTCACAATAAGTTTTTTTTTTTTTTCTTTTAATGCAAAAAAAATACTGTCTTAAAACAATTTTTTTGTAATTTCCCTCATTTTGTATACTTGTTAAGATA
>BGPR01023608.1:0-10077 GCA_013235015.1 Araneus ventricosus | reverse complement strand
CCCCCCCCAAAAGTTACTAATTTTTTTAATTCTTTTGCAAATTATTTGAAAAAGTATTAAAAAACTTTCCTTTAAAACAAAGTTTTTAATCTATACATTTTCAGTTGGGGTTTATTGTTTTCATAGGTGAGAACATAACTATGCTTATTATTAAGTACAAGATTTTTTTTCAGTTGCTCAGAAAAATATTTACTATGCTAGTCTTTTTACTTGACAATTTTATTATTGCATGTTTCTTGTCTTCATTTATTTTATATCACGAGGAAAAATAAAGTTAGAAATGTTTTTATCTTTATATAATTTAAAATATTTTTTTTTTTTTTTTTTTTTTGCCATGTTATCAGATTGTTTTCTAATTTCACAAAGTAGATATTAAGTATTTGATTTCACTAAAGAACTCTATAGTCTTTTAGTTTATTATATATCATAATATAAATTGTAACTTTTCATGCTTGACATTTCAGATAATCACATTTCTTTAAAGAGATGAAAAATTCAATCATCTTTGTACTCTGGCTTAATAATCAAATGTTTTCAATTGTTAATACACCAATCATATGAATGGATTTAAGTTTCACATCATAATAATTTATCTGCATGATACAAGAATCTTATAGATAGGGATGGCGGTTATTACAAAAATAACCGATTTTTAGTTATTCAAGTTTTTTTTCAACCTGGTGGTTATAACCACTCAAAATAACCAGTTTTCGTTTTTTTAATATCAAAACAAACTCTGTTTGTTGCCAAAAATCTTTTATTAATATTGTTTTTACAATAAATCAATCCATTGACCAATATTTATCTGTTCATAAAGACTCTTTCAGTAATTCGCCAACCAACATATGCCTCGAGGAAGCGGTTGTCGTTGATTGGCCTAAGATGATGAAATTCAAAGCTTCATAACTTGGTAAATTTTAGTCCAATTGAGCCTATCTTCCGATCCAGTTTTTTTTACCCGGTTATTAGATTTAAAAAATAACCAAAAAACTGGTTAACCGGTAAACAAAAAGAAAGGTTTTCGGTTAAAACCGGTAGGTTTTTCCCATCCCTACTTATAGATTGATCATGATCTTCTGATATACTGCATATTCGTTTTTTAAGACATGCCATCGCTGAAAGAAAAGATGCATAAGATATATCTCTTTTTATATACTGTTCTCACGCAAAGGATTTAAAAGGATATTAAAACTTTTTCAAAATGATAATAGAAACTCGAATTTGCTCTGTAGTGACAGTGTAGCTATTGTATTAGTCTGTGCCATCAGCCATTTTGAATCATTAGCAATAAAGTAACTTTTGTGTCTTTCAAAGATCTCCGTGCTAAAATGACCTTTGTTGTAGTAGAGAGCTTTTTGTTTAGATATTTGAAGTGCAGCTGATGAAAAATAAGTTAATATCCTTTTGCACTTGAAATCTCATGATGAAATTTTTTCAGAATATCTCTTTTACTTGTTATTCTTAATTTTTTTCAGAATATCTCTTTTACTTGTTATTCTTAATTTTTTTCAGAATATCTTTTTTACTTGTTATTCTTTTCCCCCTTTTTCTTGCATTTTAAGCAATTCCAGTTACATTTTGTGAATGAAAAAATATTATATTATTTTTATTAACACTATTGAATATCTTCATCTTTATATCTGCTGTACTTTATTAAATTAAAAGCAAGTCAAAAGTACTGTTTACTTTTAGGTAACCCATTTTTAGTTTTTGAATTTTTTTCCCTTTCATGTTCTTCTTTCTCTCTTTTTTAATTATGGGATTTGAAAGCTTAAAATCATAAAAGCTTATTTTTTTATTCATTGTCACTGGTCATAGTCAGTTTTCTTGATAATGCAATTTAATGCAAACTTATTATTCATGTCCATAAAACCTGTAGATTAAAAGGGAAATAGGAATTTTCTTATACTTTTTATATGTTAATAATGATATGTAGTGAGATTAAATGCCGCCCATCACATATTTATATTTTGACCTCACCCTATCTTGCTCGGCAACTTTTGGCTTAAAAACCGTTAAAATGCATGAAAAATATTGCCTTCATACTTACCCCACCCCATGTCTGGTGCCTAAAGCATCTCTAACTCGCTTGCCCAGCCCTTGTTACACCGCTAGTAAGAATTCATTATATTTATCCATCCATCCACGGCAGAACGAGTTTTTGCAATTCGAAATTGTATAGGAAAGGCAGCTTTACTTTCATTTCTGTGCTAAAGGGCAGATTAAAGAAAGTCTTACTTGGATACGAATATATTTTCCTCTGTCTACAATGGACAAAATAAATGTTTGAATGGTGCAAAATATTTTAACATCACTGCCAAGAACACCTGAAATTCGAAGGTGTCTTAAGAAAACTCCTGTAGAAATGCGAGTGCAAGTAAATCTTTATTAGAGTTTAGAAAATGATGACTAGATATAAAGTTTTGGTAGAGCAAGACCCAACTTACCCAAAATGTGCTTATATTAATTGTTGATAGGACTAATTATGCTGCTGGGGGAAAGGGGGATGTTTGAAAGTTGCTTTTTACAATGATAAGCATGTTCTGCATATTTTAATAATGCTTATTGATCATAATGCCACGAGAGTAGTCGGATGCTACTATGTTTTAGAGTTAAGTCTTTCTATTTATCTTTATATCCTTTCCGTTTCTTTTTTCTTCCATCTTTTGCACAAAACGTGATAGCCATACTTTTTTATTGTAAGGTTGGTCATTGAGAGGAAAAAAAAAAAAATCCACTGAATATTTTGAAAAATTCTGTCATCTGCAAATGAATATGTAATTGATTTTCTTTAACAAAGTTAGAATGTTTAACATACTCGATTTTGCTTAATTTTTTTCTACTTTTTTTTGGCTGGAATAAGTTTGATTCTTTACTTTTCAAATGCTTTTGTCTTTTTTCCCCAATTTTATAACTATTTTCCACGAAGAGCCAAAAGATTAACTAGTTACGTATTTAGTACTTAAGATAAATTGTGCTTGCCTTCAAATATCTAATAAAATTTGAGGAAATTTCAATTTATTTTTTAGGGTGTTTTAGTATTGTGTTTTCACTGTGATTTTTGAGAGACTTGAATTCGACAGAATGTGTTTTTTATTCGTGTATCTTATTTTGTAATTGTATCTCGAACAATTTAGTTGTAATTCATGTTTTGATTGGATTGGAGACGTTGACTTCATCGTTGTAGTTTTATTATGTTTCATTGTTTTGATATAGTTTGAAAAATTAATGTTTGTTATTAATAGTGCCATATGTTACATTTGCAGTTTAGTTATTTTGTGGTTTATTGTGATTTGTTATATAATATCCTGCTCCCCACCACCATCATGTGACAATCTTACCAATCAGTCTTGCCAATGAATGTTTTGTTGAATTGAGCCATGTTAATTGCAATAGTCCCCTTTCCATCTTTATTTTGTATTCAAGACTTTTAGATTTCCTTTATGGGTTTAAAACAAAAACTGATTTGTTAGTAGAAGAAGTATTTGTATGTCCCTCTTCCTTCCTTTTTTGTATTTTATGTAAATAAGATCATAAAGTTCTTGAACTGCCTTTGTTTCTTCAGGTAGATTTATGTAATTATACAGGGTGTTTCTGTTAATTGACCAACAAACTCGGAGGGTTGTTAATAGGCATCAAGAGGAACAAAAAATTTCAAAGCAATATGGTGTTGCCAACCATGTTTAGAGGGTGAAATCCGCGCAAAACGCATGGATACCCAAGGAGGTAGATTGGACTCGCGGGACTCATTGCTTGGCCTCAACGCTCACAATCCAAGTCCAATCTGTGTGACTTTTTCCTATGAGGTCACCTTAAATTACTCGTTTATGCGACACCTGTGGACACACCGAAGGATCTCGTAGCGAGGATTGGCATCGCTGCGGCAGATGTCAAAAGCATATCTAGTATCTTCAAGCTCGCCCGGAAATCATTTTTACCTCGTTGTAGACTGTCCAATGATGTCAGTGGCGCTGCCACTTCCGGCAACTCTTGTAATAAGTAATCAAATTAATTTTGTAGTTATTGTATATTTTGTCGTTCCAGCCTGACTTCGAAACCTGCATGTATTTTTTCCTAATTTTTCACACTCTCAACGTGGTTGGCGACACAATGTTCCATTGCAATTTTTGTTCCTCTTGATGTCTACTAACAAACCTCTGAGTTTGTCGGTCCATTAACAATACACCCTTTAGGTTTTTTTTTATATAAATATATATGTGAAATAATGGAGAGACGGTTTTTTAACATTATTTAAAATAATGGAGATGCAGTTCTTAACATTATTAAAAGCTCCTTTATTAGATATCTTGGGAATTATGCATCAATTCTTTGTAAGAGCACAAATGAAAAGGGATAGCATTTATTGAGGGTGCATGTAACAGACTTTTAACTTTCTAGAAAAATCGAAGATATTATTCGAAACTCTTAATTCCGATAACCAAATGAATTCACAGCGAAAGAAAGGATTAAAGCAACAATTTTGATGGTATCAGGAATGCTAATATTACTAGCATATTAGTTCTAAAAATTGTATATTGCATGAATATACCTGAAGTATCATGCAATTTCTTGGTATTTATTTCTTAAATGACCATAAAAAAATGAAGGCAAATTGTTGGGGTATTTTGTTGAATTCATTGCTGGTGCTTAAGTAGCTTATGCGGAATTCAGTTTAGTATATTGATTGGTGCTGCGTTATTGTATTGGCCTTATACAGCCAGGTTATCAGTAAGATTGCCTCTTGTGGTCAATGGATTTTTAACCCTTCATTGCACACTGTATCAAATTTGATACATAATTTATTTTTCGTGTTAATAATGAATAGAAAATTTTTGATTTTGGTCCACTCGTGCACACTGTATCAGATTAGAAACATCGTAAGAGATTGGATGATAATCATTTGTTCCATGGACAGCACAGGTCCTATTGATAAGTCTGTAGTAGTTAGTTATTCAATACCTGATACACCTATTGACATATTTATGCAGTTTTTAGCATTTAAAAAGGAGGCTTGCATCTTTGATGGTTTCATCAATTGCTTGTACAGGTATTTACCATTATATATTACTTATAAAATATTTTTTTTATTGCTTTATAAAAAAGAAATAGTGATTTGATATGTTCATTAAATTTAATAATATCACAATTCTATTTTGATTTTTTTTGTCTGTGTGTATTTTTCTATTGTTATATGTGAACTTCCCATGCCAGAAACATTTTTTTTATTTTGAAATGTAAAAAATTGTGTGTTGAAGGATTATAGTACCAAAAATTCAGCTATGCCATATGATTTTACAGTGTGTTATAGAACCTATGAGTAACTATTTAGTACTCTTCAGAAAATTTAATTAGTGTTGTACCCTCATAATAATGCTAGTATAATTTATTTGCTTTGGCACACAAGCTTTGAGTCTAATGCATGTAATAGCAAATGCCAATGTAGGTAGTAACTAATGTGGGATCGTCATCCTCTAGGAAAGTGCCATGTCTTGACGAAATAATATAATTTCATTAACTCACTGTGAAACGGTTTGACCTTGATTTTTGTTGTCAAAAATTTATATGACATATTTCAGTGCTACTGTAGAATTCATCGAAATGTCCCATGTTGTGGTAGAAGAAGAAATTGTGTTGAGCCATCGAGCGAAAATTTTCACTTGAATCACATTTCAGTATTGTGTGTACACTATAAATGCAAAATTTCTGAAACTTTTAGTGAATTAAAAAAAAAAACACTTGCAGTCTCCTTAATAAATGTAAATGATATTTAAATAGCTATAATAGTGTTCTGAATTTTTCTAAATTTTAGGATAAAGGGCATTTGGTATTTTTGGAAATTCGTCTTTTAAATGTTGTAAACAGTAAGAAATTTCAGTAGTCACCATGGATAATATCAGCCCAACCAAAGTGTACGGTTTGGCAGCAAACTTGAATTTTTTTTGGCGAAAAATCACTAAATGTGGTAACCCAATGGCGGACGCGACATGGTAAATGTGGTAATATGGTGGATGTTTGGTTAGTTTTCCATGATTTGGCGCCAGCTTGACAAGGGATGTACCGTACACTTTGGTTACACCATAATATCTTCAAATTTTAGGTTATTTTTTGAAGTTTTTAAGAAATATCCGTGATGCCTTTAGTAGTAATTTCTTTACAGGTCTGTAATAATAGTTAGTTTATCGGTAATTAATTTTACTTCCTTAAATTTGATTTGATAGATATTATTAGTATTGTGACATGCTTTGTTAAAGTTAAAAATCGAAATTTGTTATTATTATTTATTTGTACAGTATTGCCCAAAAAATCAATGATAAAAGTTGAACCTTATTTGAAGCACAAAAGGCAGTTCTAGGACTTCTTGTTCAAATCTTATGAGAATAAAAAGCTTAAATATGCATTCATCAATATTTATGCAAGGTGCTTGGTGTGTGTTTTGTCTTTATCTCTGAAAAGTTGTACGATAATAAGGAAATATTTTTAAAAAGTCTCTTTTAACTTAAATTATTGTAATTGAAATCTATGAAAGGGTAATTGCATGTTGCACAAGAGCTCGGTGTTTGTTTATTGCAATTTATCTGTTTGTGTGCAGTTTTTGGGTGAAATTTTTGATGTTTAAACTTTGATTATCATTGTGAATGTAATTTTTTCACTTAGATCAGGGCCTCTTAATCTATGGGTCCATACCCCAACTGGGGTTATGCACCTGAATTTTGGGGTTCTTAATAAACTGACTGTTTATATCTGCTATATCCTTTGGCATTGAGAAGCAAAAATAATTTTTAAAAGGCCATCTTCATTTGAAGCATTATTTGAAAATTTTTCAAGTAACCATGTTTCATTTTTAATTATTATTTTTAATACTTCGTCTGATTTTTGTTTGTTTCTAGTGTTCTTGATATATTATAGACGACATCGCAAGTGTGGAAAGTTTAAGAAGCTCTAAGTGAAATAAATAATAATTCTTAAATTTATTTTTATTTCAGTGTAAATTATTGTGTTTATTTAAAAGTAGAAATTGTTAAATTTTTGTGAACAACTTTGTTTTGTATTTTTCAGTAGCCTACTCATCTATATTATCAACATTTAATTAGTAGTCAAAGCTGTTTAACTGCATGAGAAAGTTTAACACAATGAAAACAGTTAATTGGTTGCCCTAAATCTCTTTAAAAAAATGCATGACTTCTAACTGTCAACTGAATGTTTATCAGAATTGCCTGAATTCTTGCTTGTGTACACCTTTAATGTGAAATGATATATGGTTCCAAAATTTTTTTTTGTGTTTTAGCATAATATTTTTCTTCTGATTTAGTTTAATAATAATGGAGAATATTATATGTATAATGATTGAACTATAGAATTATTGAAAGTTTGCACTTCTAATTAAAAATTATTTTTAATTATAATAAAAGCATTCTTAATCTTGGCTATTTATAATAAGATATAGTTTTTAGTTCTATTTTAAGCTTTATGAGGTATTTTTAAATAATTTATTTCTTTGTGTGCATTGCAAATTTTTAATTTGTACATTTTTCCTGTCAAATAGCATAAGTTCCTAATTAGTTGCTTACTTGTAAATTTATCATTTCTTTCATTGTGCTGTAAATTTATATCTCACGTACAACCGTCCCGCTTTTTCCTTGGAAATGAAATTTAAAAATCTCCTACGTCCATCTCATTTCACTCGCTTCTAACAAAAAATGTGGCAAATTTGTTTGTATATTGATCTTTTTATGCAAATGCTGTTGAATTCCTACTTGTTTTTTAATAAAAAAACATATCAAAACCATAAAATTATTGCTGATCTATATTCATGTTGTCTTCTTTGAAATGTGTATGTCTCACCTTTTTTTAGATATTGTTTCTTAACCACACAATAGGCTGAGTTTCCTTGCTGCTAGAAAATGAGGGTTCAAAAGTTTTTAAACAGTGAACAAAAATTTCCCAAATTGGAAAAACATTTAAAATATTATTTCTAAAATGTCTCTAGGATTGCACTTTTCATCAGTTTCTCTCCTTTTGAACTGTGTTAATGAAATAACAGTGTACATCAGTAGTAGCATTTGTTGGGAGTTTAGTCATCTCTATATATAAAACTCAATGTATGTTTGTCCCAGCATCACTTCCGAATGGCTAAAGGGATTTTGATGAAACTTGGTACACATGTTCCTCATTATACAACTTGAAGTATAAGAGGGGTAAATAAGCCCCAACACAGTCCCTCAGGGTAGGGGGAGGGGCAAAGTCTCCAAAATGCATGTAACAAATAGGCCGATTGACTCGCTTGGCGATTTTGATGACATTTGGTACCAGGTTTGGCACCAAGAAAATGTCGCTAAAGGTAGATTTATCATTACAAACAGTATTATTATGCTAAGGTTTCACTGTATTATTTTTATTTATTTTAAGCAGAATGGCAACAAAATGATAGTTTTTAAAATATAATTGAACAAAGAAATAGGTGAATGAAATAAAAATTTTGTGGAATTGAATATTTGGTCGACTGTCTTACTAATTTATAATTTGAATTGCTAAAATTTAAATACGATTACTATGGAGACTGATGAGAGGAAGATAACTGAATTATGCATGGATTTTCAGATTTATTATATGTCCTAAAGTATTTGAAGAGAACTAAGATTTTTTGTACTATTAAAACGTCGATGTTTCAATTATATCCTCATAGAATAGGATACATTTAACCGATTCCGGAAATGAATAATATGCATAGATTCGAAAAATTTTGAAAGCTCATAACTTAAGATTTAAAAATGGAATGAAAAGGATACGATATAATAAAATATCTAATATATTTTGCACTTAAAAGGTACAGTTTTCGCTTTACTCTGAAAAGAAGTTTTTTTTTTTAATTGGGAGTGCATGGATGAAATTATTTTCATTGTTTAGATGTTGAATTATTCATTAAAATATATCTGTATGCATTTGCAAACTTTTTTTTTACTTATTTCTGGGTAGTAGTATATTTGGACGATACTTTTCTTAATGAAAAATATCATTTTTCAGATTTCCAGTTAGATGACATTTAATATTTTGAAATAATTTTTTTGTGAGTGTAATAAGATGAAAATAAGTTCAGTGTTCTTACAGAAACTAAATCGCTTATCGTGCTGACTTCTGGACGATTTTATATAAAATCGTTTTTTTCTAAGTGTACCTATTTGTGATCATGTATTTGCAGATAATCGCATCACAGCACATTTTCGATTTTCTAGCAGAAAAATAAATACCTTGAGTTAAAAGTATGTTTATATTGTTTTATAATGTAAACCTCATATTCTTGCTATATGTATTATATTTTCACATGTTGGCTGCTGATCACGCACTTTCACTTGCGCATCTGTTTCACATTTACTATGTAGTTAACTGACCTCTTCTTTACTATAATTAACCCTTTAATTGTGTGTGTGGTTTATAAACCACATATACAGTCGACGCTCATTATAACGACGAGTGATAAAATCCCCAACTGAGTTTTCCTATGCACTCTGTTATTTTACTTACGGTATAACAACCATCCAGTGTCATCTAATCCCAATACAACGTCTGAATTCAGCGGACACTCTTCCCGGTATTTTTCCAAAATTCCTTTATTTTCTACTTTAAAATCTATTTCAGAAATATATTTTTAATTGATAAAATTTTATTTTTAATACCAATGATAAAAAATAATTTGAGTATTTAGTTGGAATCTTGGGACCACGGTGGCCTAGTGGTAGGGCCTCGGCTTTGGGGCTGGAGGGTTCCAGGTTTGAAACCCGATTCCACCGAAGATCCGCCATGTATGGGGCCTGTTGCACACTAAATCATATGTAGTGGCCAAACATCCTCCCGTTGGTGAGGTGCAGAAGTTTAGAGTGGGAGGTGCCAGCTCAGGTGTTGTCCTTGGCTCAAAATTATGAGGTCCGTCCCAAAATAGCCCTCATGTTGCTTGAAAACGGGATGTTAATATAACTAAATTAGTTGGAATCTCTAAAAATAGCCTATTTTTATGGAACTGCTAAATGTGCATGTATACATTTTTTAATTATATTCACTATAGCGACCACTTGTTATAAAGAC
>BGPR01023607.1:0-24073 GCA_013235015.1 Araneus ventricosus | reverse complement strand
TACTTGGTAGAATCTATACACCTATAACGTGACTTTACTTGACTGTTGTTGTTGAGACTTTCCCAGTTAAGCAAGAAAGGCCTGAGTGCGGGGACCTCGCTTGAACCTTTAACTTTTCTTGTGCAGTCAGCTGGCTTTCGTTTCTAAGTCAGTTCTTACTGTAGGACTCCAACGTAAAGTACTCTTGCTTTTTCGGGGCACAGTTGGAATATTTTTTAAATATTCCAAGTGGCCTGGTGTCATTTAGAGGCAGGTGCATGTTATAATCAGAAAAGGGTGGGAGTTCATGTGCATTTTGTAGAAGAGCGAGGCACATTATTAATGGGGAATGTGATTATGAGTGTTTTATGGTATAGGTTAATGTAACATACAGTTGTGGCATCATCGCGGCATCTGGCAATGTCCTGAATTGTAATTACATGCAGATCGGATCCGCCCTCTTTGTGATGTCACCCTTCGACCAATAGCGACGGGCCTGTTGCAGCATTTAAGGACTGATTGCTATTGTTCATTCTCTTCTTCTTTTTGTATCAATTGATAGCTAGCAGTATAATGATTTTATGATTTGATTTAAGATTTTAATTTAGTTGTTGCTTTATTAAATTTGTTATTTTGTTATCGAGTAGTCTTGCTTTTAATGAGTCATCAGCTAAGTAGTTTCTCACAATGGTGTACTTCTGATATATGTTGAATACAGGTATTATGATGAGAAGCTGAGTAGTTTAATATCGTACTAGTTAATATTTTTACAAAGCTATAAAGTCGTTTCCCTGAGATGATAATCTTGGCGACAAATTTGGCGACCTTGGCGAGAAAATTTGGCGACTTGGCAGCAAAGGTGGCGACTTTGGCGACAAAGGGAATTTTCTAGAAGGACCTCAAACTTTCCACCTATTTCTACTGGTTTCATGAACTTTCTAGAGATTACGTCACTTCCTACGTAATGAAGTCACTTCCTGTTGAAAGGTATAAAAGCAAGCTCTCAAGCCAAGAGGAGTCAGTTTTAATTTGATCAGCAAGCAAGCTGGTGAGCTAACAAGAAACCTTTGAGCGTTGAGTTTTATTGGTAGTCTCTGTTGTGAATTTTTGCTAGTGCTGTGTTAATACTTGTGCTACGTTTCTTAGCTTGAAATATTTGTAAAATAAAGAGCTTTATTTTTTTAATCCTGCTTATTGGATTGCATTCACGTACATCCACAAGACAATTTCGTTACAATATGAAGCACTTGAGTATAAATGGTTCTATGTACTGACTACCTCAGCGATTATATTAATAAATCTCGCCTCTATTGATTCTGTAAATTTAACTTGACATAGACGCAGGCCCAGAAGTTACACAGTAAAGTACCGTTTATATGTCTTTCAAGGGATTGGCATAAAACGACGTATAAATGAAAAGACGGATAATCGAAATCTTTCTAAACAACTTTGATCATTACAAAAATTAATGCTGCTAATGCAAAATCATTTTAAAAATATTAATTTTAAAGATTTTTCAGATGGTACTAGGATAATCATAGTATAAAAAACAATAATTAAGTTGTCAAATTAAACATTTATGATAAAAGTGAAAAAAATCATACTTTTATTGCATATCTTGAGTACCAATTATACATATCTTATACGATTTATGTACATATGTAGGCAGGCGTTCAATTCAAAAAAATCTTTAACCATCGTGTGACGTACTGATTTTCTGTAAACATTATTGACAGCATTATAAATCGAATTAAGTTCACTGAATGTTTTTTCACTATTCTTTTAACAAATGAAATAAGTTCGGAGTTTTTCAATGGAGTCCATTGCGTCTTTGAAAGAAGGTGGGATAACTTCTTAATTATCGCTTAAATTAGCACCAGACATTTTGTCTTCCGTTAATTCATCAATTGTGAATAATTTCGGAGTCATGATATCTTGATCACAGTTCAATCGACTCACAACAAACGACTTATAAACAGTTTTGCGTCGAATAAGCGAAGTACTTTATCATTACAATGAATACATGGCTTCAGTGGCGAATCCAGGGGGGAGGGTGCTTTCGGGCTACAGCCCCCCCAGACCCAAGCCAGAATTCTTGATTTTATTTAAAATCATTACAATTGTTTTTTCTTAATTTCCCTCTTTTAAAAAAAATAATAAAAACGTTTCAACATTGCTTTCTGGCTATACAGGCTCGAAACTTTTCCTACTTTTGTAGTCATTCCACTTATATTTGCAGTTTTGACGCGGTCGAAGACATTTTTTGGCTAGTTATTTCATTTAAATTGCATTTCATTTTCATTTTTGTAATTTTTCTTAAATTATCGAAAGTATTGTGTTGTTCTTTATGATTCTTATTGTCAGGTGAATAAAGTCTGTAAAATTAAAGTTTTTTTGGTTTACTTTAGCCTTGAGGTTTGACTCTCGTCACGTCGATACAAAATTTTTATGCCCTCAGCCCCCACCCCCCCCCGCCCCCACTCCTAGATTCGCCACTGCTTGCCTTTATCAAACGTAATACCAGACATTTCTCCGGTGTACTTGCTTTGAAGGTTTTATTTTTCACTATTGTTCGCTCGGGTCTTGAGTACTGTTGCCTTGTCTGGGACCCTTACAATAAAATTAAAATTATTGAACAGGTACAAACTATGTGTTTGCGTTACTTATTTTACCAAACAAATCTCTATTATCCTCAAGACGTATCCTCATCTCATTTATGTAACATCTTCGGTATTCACAGTTTGAGGGTCCGACGTGATCTTTCTTGTCTTTTATTTTATCATAAGATAATTAATGATGCCATTGATTGCAGTGACATAATGAGCCGTATCACTCATTCTGTGCCGACTAAAAGTCTGAGAAAGATTTGTTTATTTGTAAATGTATTTATCAAGTTTAATTACATACGTAATTTTTCTATTTATAAGTTTTACAAGATTTTTAACAGGTACTCTGATGATCTTGGTGTGTTTAATATGTCTTATGGTGTTTTTAAGACTGAATGTTTGCGGCTTTTGTGTTCTTGAAGTGTTTTTATTTTGTGTGCTTTTAAATTTGTGTTGTGTTTTCAGTGATTTCTGTGTCTATCTGTTATTTTCATTAATTTGTATTTTAAGGCTATTTTAGTGTTTGTTTCTGTATCATGCACTCTGTAATTGGAGTCTATTCTGTAGTGCGCATTTTCTAAATAAATAAAATAAAATACGAATGAATCGGAACTGTGATGAAACGACGTATGAATGTAAATGACGTATAAATGAGAAACATATAAACGGTGCTTTACTGTCTATCTGCTGAATGTGAATGCATAATATATTCTGTGTGAAGCATTGCATCTCCAAGTCAACAATAGTATAAATGTGTTAAATCTCGCAGATACTGAGTTATCATCATTGAACATAAGTAATCTCATTTTTACATTTCTGAAGTTTGAATTTAGATTATCATTTCTCCCGATAGCTTGAGCAGTTAGCACACTTGTCATATATTCACTCATTATTAAAGTGTTCAATTATTTCTTTCCTCAAAACGGGACATTTACTAATTTTTAGGCAATATTATGTTCATTCAAGGAAACACATATTTCTTCAGCTTTTATTTATTAATGAAAAGGACAGGAATAAACACTTGAAATAAATAATTTATGTGATTTTGTATTTTCTGAAGAACAGATTTTTGCTTCCGTATATTTGTTATTGATTTAAACCTGCTGGAGTGGCCTCCCCGAAACTTTCTCGCATACGACCAGTAATGGGGAGTGGGTAAACACCCAGTGGGTAGGTAAATATTCTTGGGTATTTACCCAAGGCCTCGTTATTTTGAGAAAAAATTATGAATAGTGATTTACAATGAAACATTAATTCCCCAAAACTTAATATTTTGCAAAAAAATTTGCGTATGTTCTCAATTTTTACGCGCGCTGAAGTACCACAATTTTATTTAACGTTTTTGAATCCGAAATCTTATTACAGATACCACGCAAGATTTCACCATACCTTCCATCTGGAGAATGTCAGTACGAAGTTTCGATTCGGGTTTCCATAATTTCAGAAGCGCGTGTTTGCGGCTGGCTACAATTTCCTTCGTAGACCGCCAAGGTCAAACGCCAAACATACTAAATTGAGTCAAGTAAGCGAAACGTTCGCCAACACACGCCTCTTTTGATGGATTTGGCCCAAAACTTTATACGGACCTACATTCATGACGATAAAACTGTGTACCAAATTTTATCCATCTAGCTATTCAAGTTTTTGAGGAGTTATAGTGTTCACATGACCGCGGACATACATACAGACAGACTTCCCGTTGACGGATTTTGTCCAAAATTTGATAGAAACCTACAAATTATGTTTAAAGACCACATACCAAATTTCATCCCCGTAACCCTAATAGTTTTCGAGTTATCGTGTCCACAGACAGACAGTATTCCAAAATTGTGTTTTTGGGACTCGAGGGTGTCTAAAACGTGAAGATTCGTCAAAATCTCGAGTTCGAATTTCTTGACGATTATAATACTTTCTCTTTGTATACTTCGTGTACGAGAAAGTAACAATTGAACACAATACAGAGACAAATTTTAAATTTTGTTTATGTAATAATAACCTTATTTGATTTCTCTTGGTGACACGAGTAACATCCGTGTTGTAATCACATCATATGAAGGATTCTCTTTGCATAAATAAAGTTATTACTGTTTCTATTCTATGCGATTATTTTGAAGAACTCTGTATTTTTGAAGCGGTTTCTTTCAATGAGAATTCCAACTGCTGCAGAAGATGAAATCAGACATTCAAGTGGCGGAAAGGAGTTAAAAGTATGTTAAAGTGTCTTTTTATTACGGTCTGATTGCTTGAGTTGTTATTGTGTTTACTTCTGCTTTTTTACTGTTTTCTAACGAACGAAAGATTATGTCCAACCAAAGATGATGTATTCTTGTTTTAAAACGAACACTTTTAACAGATAGACGTTAAATAAAAATTGACACGAAGTTTCAGCTTCTTCAATCTCGTCACATGCGTGAAAACTTTTCCGTTAACCACGAATGCAAAAGCAAAATGTTAAGTACATAGTTTAGACTTCATAGTTTTAAAGAAATTTGATCGAGAAGATCATCCTATTTTTTTCACAAAAAAAGTTCCATGCTTAAATTCTTTTAAATATAATCATACTATTTTAAAAATGGGATAAAAATTTTGAACATTCTTTCCATTTTATTCTGCATGCCGTAACTGTCGTTAATCTATTAAAGAAGATCATATTATCTAAGCGTCGTTACACCCGAGGAAGCTCAACAGGTTAAAAAAAATCCGCTAGAAAGCCTTGTTACGTGTATCAAACCAGTAAACAAAATCTTTCCTCTTCCGGTTGGGTAACTCGGTTTGTTTTATCTTTAAACCGCTAACACCACTTGAGGTTGCCAAGGGGGATTTTTTTTTTTTCGTCTTATGGGACCAGGGCTTTGAATGCTGATAGGAATTTTAAGCACTTCAATTAGTGGAAAGATTCCTTTTTTATTTGTTGTGTTTTCCAGTTAACCAAATGTTGCAGAATGCGTTCATTTATTTGAGTTAAACGAAATTCTGATTATCGTTTGCATTTAAAACAGAAACTACATTTTGACTTAGAGTTATTTACATTTTTACGAAAATAATGTTCAATCATCCTTAACTTAGTAAGGATTGCGTATTTCAGAAGTTTAAAAATATTTAACTCAAAATAATTTTCAAAAAATGTATAAGATTATACAAAATGGTTTGAAAAAAATATTTAATTAGCGATTTTGAAGTTATTTTTGGATATCTTGTTAGAAAGGAAACTGTGACGATACATTAGTTTTAAAAATGACGCAAGCGTAATTTTGTGCCATAAATATTGAATGGAACAGTTATTAGTCCATCATTATTTAATGCAACTTTGAAAAGAAGGTGCAATTGGTGAAAGGTTTTACTTCCATTCTTCCGAAAATTATATTGAAAGTAAACTTCACATCGTAGTGTTTTTGTATTTGTGGCGTTTGGAAATATTTAAATCCATCTAATGCAGTAGAACCCCGGAAATCCGAAATTCCGGATAATCCAAACAATTATTTTAATTTTCTGAAAAATGTTTACTGGAAAATGAAGGAAAATTAAAAATTACGAATCAGAAACAAAGCTAATGTTTAGTCCTAACTTAAAAAAAGTATTCGAAATGGTCTTTAAAAATGAATACAGCACCTTAATTAGTAGAAACAAACTCAGGTATCTTCTTTTTACCTCAACTTGTTTGCCACTGTACCGTGCGAATCGTCACATGCTCTTTCCGTAAGCTTTCACAGAGTACCAAGAGTCAACACTCTACTGCATTTAGTATATCAAGAGTATTTTAACGAATTTCCTGGATAATCCGAATTCCACGGAATCCGAACAGAGGTTAGCCCCAATTAGTTCGGATTCCCGGGATTCTAATATTCAAATTTTTTTTTTCCAATTCTTTACACAATGTTTCTCTAAAATATTGTCATTTTCTTCTGAAAGTTTCGTATAATATAACAGAAAACACTGCATGTTATAAGCAAAAAACAGGCGGGAAAATTTGGAACTTTTTAAGAAAACCTTTATATGTTCCTAAATATTTGTGCAGAGTTTACTAAAATTTATGTAAATATTATTCACATCATACATAACCATTGCTGAAAGTTTCATCTCATTATAAGCTTCCTTTGAAGCGGAGTGGACCAAGAAAGATTTTGTCTTCATCAGTTTGCAGACGGTCCCCTAATTGTCCTCAGGACCGTATCTTCAATGTAAAATGTGAGTTACAGTCTGTTCTTCACATGGTCGAAGTTTAAGGGCAGTCAGTTAATCTTTTTTGGAGAAATTCTAAGAAATGTGAAAACCTGAAAGTTTCCGGATACTTTTGCCCATATAGTATATGCTTCATCACATTTGATGCTCCTCTGGAAAAGAGAATTAGGAATTATTTTATAATTGATTTGACAGATAAACTTCTAAAAGCGATAAACGATTTCTTTTGAGAATCCTTCCCCAAAAAGTATTGCTTTTCCAAGTCTGTTCTTGAAACATTTTTTTTTTTCATGTTTCTGTATTAACACTGGACAGTGGCGAATCCAGGGGAGGGGCTATCGGGCTGCAGCCCCCCCCCCAGAGCTGAACCAAAATTCTTGATTTAATATAAAATCATTACAACTGTTTGATCTTAATTTTCATTTAAAAGAATAGTAATAAAATCGTGACAACATTGCTTTCTGACTTGACAGGCTCGAAAATTTTCCTACTTTTTTAGTCATTCCACTTGCACTTGTAGCGTTGGCGCGGTTGAAAACATTTTTTGGCCAGCTATTTTCATTGTATTTTTTATTAAATTATCGAAAGTATTGTAGCGTTCTTTATTATTCTTATTGTCAGGAGAGGAAAGTCTGTAAAGTTAAAGTGTTTTGGTTTACAAAAGCCATGAGGTTTGACATTCGTCACTACGATACAAAATTTTTATGACCTCAGCCCCCCCCAGAACGGAATCCTGGATTCGCCACTGACACTGGAGTATACTTGCGAGTCTCTTTTTCTATGAAAACATAGTTTAAATCAGTGGTCCCCAACCCCCGGACCGGGACCGGTCCGTGGATCAAATGGTACCGGGCTGCCGAAGGAACATTAAATTAATTCCATTTTTATAAGCTTTTTTTCAACTTGACTGTCTTCCTTCAAATCTTGTGATCGATTTCTTACCCCCAGATGGAACCGTCTCGTTGCAAAGAAACAAGCTCAGGATTCTCATTGATTTAGCGTTCTAGTGAGTTAAATGTTAAATCATTTTATATTCATTTTTTGGTGTAACTGTATTTTATTTTGAATATGCTTAATTATTTGTTTATTAAAAAAACAATTATTAAACATGTTTTTTAATGTTTAAATATAATTAAATTAAAATTATTAAATCAAAACAATCTAGAATATAAGCAATCAACGTCTTCCCGCCCCCCCCCTCCCCCAGCGGGCCGCGGTAAAATTATCAAATTTTGACCGGTCCGCTGCAATGAAAAGGTTGGGGAACACTGGTTTAAATTATTTTCGAACAGTACAACCACATGTGATAAGATACCGGAACACATTAAGAATCCTAAATGCATTAACACGGATTGTTAAACAAATGAAGAAAAACAACAAGGAATCGAATATTTTTGCTAAATTTTTTTCACTTTAAAAGGCTAAAAAAAAAAACATCTTTTTCACTTAAAGGAGAAAAAAAAATCTTTTTCACTTTAAAAGGAGAAAAAAAAAATTATCTTCTTCACTTTTGTATTTTTCTCGGAAGGTTTTCTATTCAATAATGAGGGAAAAGAAGTTAATCTTGCTTGAAGTGTTTTAGCTATTAGAAGGGTACTTAAAACCGGCCTTTTTTCTTTTGTGTATTCTGCAAGGTACCTAATGATTCAAATTCTGTTCTTTGGAGACCTGGAGGCAATTGATTAAACCTTGGGAATAGATTTATCTTGACGATGGAAACCTGGTATGGATTTAAAGGGAAAACTTGCGATATTTTTTTTAAATTCTGGTTAAGAGTTAATATTTAAAAAAAAAACAATATTCTTTATGATATTAAATGGTGCAGTTTTGATTGCATTGAATTTTTAATGCTTTTAAGCGTCCTGTTTTATTTATAAAACTTTTTACAAAAACAGCCAACATTCTTATACTTTTGACCCCAGACCCATTCTGCATAAATTTTTATTTCATGTACAATATGCTGATAAAGTGTACCCATGTTGCTAGGAATGTTGTTTCGTGTAATCTTATTCTACATAAATATTATTCATCGGATTATTTAATAATTTTCAAGTATTCCTGTGGAATGAGATTTCGAAAATTCTTCAGCTGCCTTTTATATCAATGTTTATTTCAGCAGTTTAGCAGCAATCACGTCCGACGATTAAAATAAATCTCTTTTGCATTCTCTTATAAATACAGTAAAACATCGATTAATCGTAACCCGGGTTATCCGAAAAACTTCTGAAATCGAAAAAACACGCACTGTACTGCACGGAAATAACCGCGAAGGCGAGACTTTTTGCAACGATATCCCCGCTTTTTTTCTTTTAAGCCACCCCAAATAGTTCATTGATTAATTGTAGTATCCTACAATAAAATTAATGAGCATTAAGAAATACGATATTGTTTACCTGTGCCTGTCAGGCGCATTGCGCCCAAACTCGCAGGTGCAAATATTGCGGCCAATAGAGGGTTAACTTTAACTTTTTAATCCCAAGGAGACTGTTTTCTTCTAGCTCTTTTAAAACCTGGACTTTCTGAGAGGAAACGACATGAATTGGACTCTCCCAACCTGGGTGGTCATTTCCGGCCACCCCACTTCCTTGTATAACCTTCCCTTAAGGCGCACGGAAATGTACTGTGGTTGGCGAGGATAATTGGACCACCCCTACAACACTTATCTCGAAAGCGATCTCGGAACCTCCCCTCCCCTCAAAAGAAGACAACCGCCTCAGACCGGCCTTCGTCGCTGTTAAGATGAAATTCTTAGGCCGCCTCGCTCGGTAAGAGAGGGTTAACAACGAACATAAGAAGAAAAGTTTGAAGAGAGATTTTAATTCGTTTTGCACTCAAAACATCTCAGAATTACATATTGTAATTAGATACAAAATAGTAATTTATGTTCACGGCTTATCCAAAAAAATCATTATCCGAACCGTCCCCCGCCCTTTAGTTCGGTTAACCTGGGGTTGTACTGTAATAATTTTTTTTATTGCACATTTTTCAAAGAGTGACAATAAGGTGAGCAACTTTTTTACAGAGAAAAGGAGGACGCAAATGAATTGAAGAAATAAAGCATCATAAATAAAAGAAGCATTTTATTCAATGCAAATTGCATAATAAAACGTTTGTAACATTTTAAACTTAAATTATGCTTACATGCCTATAAATTATTATTTAAACGAGTACTTTTCCATTGAATGAATATTTTTGTCAATGTATCTTCTTCTGACAATATATTGGAAATATCTGAACGAGAAAAATTCTTCATGTTGAATTTTACGGCAAGAGCTGCAATTAAATTATCAACATTCAATTTCGATTTCTCAGATTTCTAAAAATCATTAGCAATTGAAAAACCCTTTCAAATGCTGCATTAGTTCCACAACGTAAATTGAACAAGAATAAATAAATTTTCAATAGAAGATATTCATTTTTGAGATGGCTGAATATTTCTACCCATCTTTTATCAATTTCAACGTGTTTTTTCCACTATATTAATTTTTCAGAATTTAAATATGCTTTCAGTCTTCTAATTTCAAATATCGAAAAGGAGGACATGTAAGAGGACACAACTTTTCAAGGGCGGACAGGACTTACAAAAGAAGGACTGTCCTCCCTAGAGGAGGATGGTTGGTAACCTTAGTAACAAACGACTTTTAATAGGAAGATATATAGTTTAGTGTACATTGTTTATTATTATTACACTGAAGAGCCAAAAAAACTGGTACAGGCATGCGTATGCAGATAAAGAGATATGGAACCAATCAGAGTATGGTGCTGCGGTTGGCAACGCCTATATAAGACAATAAATGTCTGGCGCAGTTTTTAGATCAGTTACTGCTGCTACAATGGCAGGTTATCAAGATTTAAGGGAGTTTGAACGTGGTGTTATAGTCGGCGCACGAGAGATGGGACATATAGGATCTCCGAGGTAGCGATGAAATTTGGATTTTCATGTACTACCATTTCACTAGTGTACCGTGAATATCAGAAATCCGGTAAAACATCAAATCTACGACATCGCTGAAGCCGGAAAAAGATCATGCAAGAATGGGACCAACGACGACTGACGAGAATCATTAAACGTGACAGACGTGCAACCCTTCCGCAAATTGCTGCAGATTTCAATGCTGCTCCATCAATAAGTGTCAGCGTGCGAACCATTCAACGAAACATCATCGATATGGGCTTTCGGAGTCGAAGGCCCACTCATGTACCCTTGATGACTGCACGATATTAGACAGGTGTACCAGTTTTTTTTTTTTTTTTTGGCTCTTCAGTGTATTATCGTGGTCATGCGAAACACCCGTTCCTCGACCAGTACTTCCTGTCGAGTATTGGTCTTCACACATTCAAACATTTTCTCTTCTCTTCTTTTTCCCTTACCCACGCCTACCCAAAATGTGCAAAGCTTGAGACGAATTGACAGGGAAAAAAAATTCAAAAAAATACATTCTGCATCCATCTTTGAAGGAAGATACTGCAAGAAAATATAATAAATATATAATCGTGCATAATAATAAACAAGAAGAGCAGAAAAAACAGACCGCGCAGTAATGTTTATATGTAGGGTAGACAGGGGATAGTTGGGCCGTTTTTTCTAAGAATTTTAAAAAAAGGGAATTCAAAATTTTTAAAAACTTTTAAGCTGACACTCTTAGAGAACCTTCAGAAATAATTCGTCATAGTAAAATTTGAATATATTAATTATCAGTATTAATTTAAAACCTCAAGCTGACACCAAGTCGCTTGGCCCAACCTGCCCCGACTGCGGGGTAAGTTGGGCCACTACTATGTATCATGAAGCGACTACCACAAAAAATTCTTCTATATTATTATACTTTATTAAATTAAGTTACGTAGTTGTGTTATTATCCACATTATGTGTATTATATACAACTTTTGTGCATTTCTATTCAATAGAAATTGAGGTACAGCTTTTAAATAGCATTGTTTAATTATAACCAAAATCGAGTCGTATGGTTTTTCATAACAAGAATCTTGCATAATAAATCTGGTACCATTCCATCCCACATATTCAGAGATATTTCTATAACGCACATTCTGATAAATCCTGTGTAGCAGCGCCGGCCAACGAGCCCCATGCGAGATGGCCCGACTAGCCCCATATCGCCATTTTTGTTTCTCATGAGTGTAGGGATTTTATTCTGAAAACTTTTTGATAAGCAAACAAGTCCTAAAGTAACAATGAAAAATTATCTTCCTGAATATTATTTGTAAAAATGGAAATTATAATTTATAAAGCAAAGAAAAAAAACCCCGATTATTCATAAGTGAGGAAATTTACTCAGCTTAGCAAAAATTAGAAATTTCTGGCTGATTCTTTAATAAACGCTACTTTTTCAATGACGCTGATGTGAAAGAAGGAAGGCGGTACAATACGCACTTATCTGGAATGACAGCGTTAAATACCGAAAAGTATTAAAAATATAGCGACTGGCTCAACGTGCCCCTATGTCCAATTAGCCCCGGTATACCCTACTCATTAGTTTTAATCAGAAAAAGAAAATCGATATAATATATATAATTTAAAACAAAAAAATTCTTCATTAATTTTTTGAGCCTTCATTAAATAGTTATTGAGCGTAGCCTCTTTAGTTTTCAAGTATTGGTTGGATAAATCCGTTCATATGAGTAACGTTCACCAAAGGATACAGCACTGATTGGACTGATCTTCTCAAATTACGAAGGGCTTATTTGGGCAGATGGTGATTTCTCGTCTGGTGGTTTCTTATTCATCGAAACCGATCGCTACAAGCGAATTTTTGATCACTAGAATTTACTAGAAATAATAGAATTGTTGAAATCCCCACATAGAGGATTTTCTATGTGTTTACGCGAGATCCATTCCACGCTGTTATGATAACAACCGATATCACATATCAGTACATATATTATATACATTATCACATATCAATACATATATTATATACACTATCACATATCAGTACATTATAACAGTACAACTGATTGATCACATTACATCCGTGATCACTTCAAGCGGCGACTATAGTAATATAATAAAAAGAAATAAAAGATATTTATAAGTAATGGACATGGAACCCCATCAAGTAGGTCCAAAGAACAAGAAGTGCAGACAAACATATTCACAAAGAAAGGCAAAAACCTACCTAAAGTCGGCAATTGTTTAAGCCCATAGAGGTACATCCATTGTTTAAGCAGTAATTATTTAGTGCTAAATAGGAAAAGTTAGCATTATATAAGTACGGGGGGGGGGCATCCCGAAAGTAAGTTTTGTTATGTTTTTTCACAAAGAAGATTTATTACAAACAGAAACATATACTGGCATAACAAAATACAAACTTTTGTCTATTTTTACACATATTCTTCACCGATATTGACACATTTGTAGTACCGTAAAATCAACTTCAAGAAATTATCCTAGTAAAAAGAAGTGCCCAGCAATTGAAGGATGTTCTTCACAGCCTCAACGCCAGTTTTTTGAGCAGGTTTGAAAGAGACGTTCTAATAATGCTGACATCAATGCAGGAAAAAGGTGGAAGTCTGATGGGGCAAGATCGGCGCTGTAACCAGGTGATCCAATCTCTCCCATCCGAGGCGACGAATGTGTTCTTTTGTGTCCCTTGCTGTGTGGGGTCTTCCATTATCATTAAACAACAAAACCTCTCAACTCATGAGTCCTAATGGGGCGCTACAGCCCTGTCAGACTTTTACCTTTTAGAACTATCAGGACGTCAAACTGGCGTTAAGACTGTGAAGAAGTTCCTTCAATCGCTGGCACCGATTTTTACCTGTATAGTTTCTTGAAAATGATTTCACGGTACAACAAATATATCAATGTCGGTGAAGAATATGTGGAAAAATAGACAAAAGTTTGTATTTTGTCATGCCATTGTATGTTTCTGTTTGTAATATAGCTTCCTTATGTAAAAGCCTGACGAAACTTCCTTTCGGAACGTCTCTCTTACTACTGGATATGAAATGATTAGAAGGAAATTTTTGCAGTTGTACTGAAAAACAATAATATTTAATATTATTTTTAAAAATAGATGATCTTCTATTGCCCAGTCGAAAACTATTTTCTTAGATATTATCTAAATTGTGCTATTTATTTATTAAGGTTACAAGAGCTCTCATTTTTATTCTTTTGAATATAAGTCCCAAAAAATAATTGTAAAATGAAATTCCATGACGCTGCAAAAATTGTTAAACATTGTTAACAATTTTGTAACATTGTAACATTGTTAACATTGTAAACAAAAATTGTTAACATTTTTCCAGAATGGAGAAGTGAAAGCATGGAAATAAGACAAAGCAAATCCATTTCCATCAAATGGCACCAAAGAAATTACTGCCAATATTCCTTAACTCAAACATGTCAAAAACGTGGGAAAAATTTAAATGCTACAGAAAGAAATTTAAAATGTTAAAGTTTTTTTTTCTTTCTTTTTCTAAGGGCGAGGCAACGCATTTCGTGCCCTGAACGCACACAGAAGTAAAAAGCATCTTATTCTTCTTGGATAGAAAGAGAAGTAAAACGGAGTTTTAAATAGAGCTGTCAGAGATTCATATTGGAGAATTTGAAAGATGTTTCCTCCTATTTTACGCAAAGGCGTTCTAGAAACGTGGAAGGATATTCTGTGAAGTTTCGATTTTCGGTAGGATTTTGACTTTTGCTCCTTTTTTTGCCAATTTGATTAAGCCTTTGTTTCTCTATTTCAGCAGTTTTGATTTAGTGCATAATACCAATTAAAGCATCTTTTCTTTCACTGTTAGCCTTTACGTACCTTTTCCCCACTTATTCGGCATCTCAAATTCTGCCGTATAAGTAAGATTTCCAGTAGGATTCATAAGTGGTGGTGAGGGTCTTCGGTCTCATCTATTAACCGGTTATTAAGGCAAGGCGGGGTTTTCTTTTGCATTAACATTTACATAGCATGTATCCACTTGTGCAGGGGTGGTGAACCTGCAGCCTTAAATTTACATGTGGGCATTTTGATTTTCTTATGCGGCCTTACCAGTTATTTACAATTTGCATTGAAATAATATACTTGCCTGTAATATAATAATAATTAAAGAACAAAAATTTTTAATATTCTGCCCGTGCGGCCTTTGTCCAACTGGTGAAACGTAATGAAGCCTTTTAGTGCAAAAAGTTTCCCCACCCCTGCACTATAGTGGAAACATGGTACGTTAAGGGCTGCAATCCTTGCTTTCTCTGGTGGATACATGATCTAGAAAAGTGTAAAAATCACATGTAACAACACAAGGAGACATCAAACAAAGTAATTTACCATATTAGAAAAAAATACATGCATTCATTCTCTAGGTTGTGTAATAAGAATTGTTAGATTACGAATATTCATGGTAATATTCAAAATGTTCGCGGTTTATAAAAAAGTGATTTCTGACGTATATTACATGAATGATTGGTATATTATGGTTATTTTATTTATATTACAGCATACTCAATATCTATTCCTCGTTCATCTTGAACCTTCTAAGAAATTATCAACAAGTGCTTGAAATTCGTAGGGGGGAAATTTTATTATAGCTGATCATCAATAAGGCGGAAAATCTGGGTTTGAAGAGTCGGTAAAGACAGCTCTATCTGGGCTCGAAGGGGTTAATAACTCCTTGTTGCTTATTTTTTAATTCTCTATCAGTTATAAATCCTATATGCAGTAAGATACAACGTATGTGAATTTATAATTTAAGAAAATAGTGCTATAAGTCTGGGAGATATTAACTTTTGTTTGTAACTAGAATGTACCATACTCTTCATCATATAAATGTCTGCAAGAATACCATTCAGCAGAATCCAGGATTTCAGTTGATATTTGTATTGTAATGGTTTTCTTACCAGTCCAACATATCACGTGCAATCATATGGTGTTCTTAAATTAGACATCATTGCAAACATGTGATAATAGAACCCCACATCATAACAAGACAATCGCGTGATAAAATAAAATATTATTGATACGAATGTTAGAATCTGAAACGACCAGGAACAATGTTTTCCGGCTATACGTTGTCTTGTGCCGAGATTTAACCTTCTATTGCTTCTTGCATTAAGTTTTCATCTGGATATTATTACCGGTGTGATGTGTATGCATTTTTGTGATGGATTTAAAGACTTCTATTGATTTAATTCTAAGAAGTATAACCGCAAGTTAGTATAGAAAAGAGTGATGGTAAATATTTCTAGGTAGTGAAAAACTATTGATGGAATGAGCTATTGCTGTGAACTATCTTAACTAGTAATTCTGCGAACAGTAGGCCTCCCCCCACCACCAAAAAAGTATTTATCGCAGTTTTTAAAGGTTTATCAAATTTTTGCATTCAGTTTTCAGACAATATTGTTTCCAGTACACCGGACATCATAATTTATCTCTCTATGATGTTCCTCTTGTGTTAAAACAATTAATGCACAATATTGAACAGCTATTTTATGCACAGATTTTACTCCCTGTATTTGCAAAACAAATGCATTAACTTATTAATAAAATAAAATCAAAAATGTGTTGGAACAAAGTTCTGGAAAGTGTAGGCGAATTATTTACACAAATCTTAGCTTGCATCAGTGTTAACAAAATTGCAATAAAAAGTTTTTATCAGTATTAACAAAATTACAATTAAATCTAGCCATTAGAAAAATTATTCAAATATTTTAAGGGTGCCAAACTCACCATTGACTCGCCAAAACACTGAAAACGTTAAAATAGCCATATTCTTGAAACGGAATCAAAAATAAAAATTATTACATATACAGTAGAACCCCGCTAATCCGAACTAATTGGGGCCGGTGCCTGTTCGGATTACAAAAAATTCGGATTACCCGAAATACCGATAAAAATAGAAAAGAAAAAGATGTATGCTAAAAAAAAAATGCAAGTTATAAGTACTCAGTACTACTATCTCTTGAATTCTTTTATTCAAAAGCAATAGAAAGAGAATATGTCTCCCCTTTTCATTAGACTAATGGGTGTGCTCCTGTATGAAGTGGCCTTATCTTGCGGCGAACTCAAGCAGAGATTCATTCTTTGAAAGTAGTGAGCCGTGACGGCGGAGGCTAAAGAATAGATTTTTTCTTTCTTCCTCCACGTGCAATCTGTACCGGTTCAACCCCTAATTTTCCGAGAAATGAATCATCCACCCCCTTCTAGCTCATTCTCGTAGGAACTCGCTTCCTCCTGACGCGTCATTTTATTCTGTGAAATCGAAATCACTTGTTTTGTGTGGATCACCTTTTTAGTTTTTAGTATGCATGTTTAAATCTTTTCAGGTAATCTTTTCAATTACATATAATTTTAGAAATTAAAATCGGTTCGGATTAACCGGAATTTCGGATTAGAGAGGTTCTAGTGTATGTCATTATTTCTTCAAGGAACACTTATGCCAAATCTGAAGAGAATCGAACGACGCGTTTGGTCGTGATTGCGATTTACATACAGACGAAATGCTGAACGGTCGAGTTAAAACGGACACCTCGCTTCGATCGGTCAATAATGCCCTGGAAAATGGGTAGCTTTGGAGATGAATGCATTAAAAACTTTTCAAAAGAAGGGTGAGTTTGGTTTGAAATCCGTTGGAGTGCTCTCCTCTCCGCTTTCTCACACGTGCCCAACATAGCATATTTTGTATAAAACATCGTAATACAGTGAAGAGAATAAAGTGAACACTTGGGCGAGTTTCTGTCGGTCTGTCAATTTTAGGGCATGTAAATGCCGTAGATGAAAAGCACAACAAGAAAGATAAATGAAATTTGGCACAATGTCGACCCTTTTGATGAATTTGATTGAAAATTCGATGCAGCAGGTGGTCCACTCTTGCCTTCTCTCATTACTATTAAATATTTATTTCAAGCATGTGGTAAAGCAGTAGGAATGGTGAATAAATCTGTCTACACGGTGATTTAAACTTACAATATTTTAATATAAAAAAAAGTCATTGTGTGCATGTGGGTATGCATGTATGTGGGTATATTCCACATTTCCTCCTATACTACTGTACAGATTTCAACTAAAGAGTATACAGAAAACAATATACAGATAATTCGAGAAATTAGGTAATCACGTAGCAATCTTAATATAAATAAAAGTCATTGTGGGTATGTTCCACACCTCCTCCTAAACCAATGGACTGTTCTCAACCATATTTTGCACACTTATTATTTAAGACAAGAGGAAGATTCTTGTCAATTTTTCGAAGCCCAAAAGTTAATTAAACAGGCAGTTAATTAGAAATTAACTGAAACCGTTTTTCCACCATAACTTCGGCGCAATTTGTTCCACAAAAATATTTTTATACCATCTTAATTTCAAAATTTTACCTTTTCAATGATATCAGTTTTATATCTGTGAAATGTTTCCTTCACTTTCTATTAATTTTTCAAAATTTAATAAATTGTTAGTTACTTGCAGACGATTTTGAAGTAACGCAAATTTATAGCTACTCCCTTGCTCTGCAACGGTTAGACTTTGAACTACTTTACCAATATTTTCTGAAATTTTTGCTTATTTTTATAAATATATTTTATACAGGAAGAGAGAGCGCCTTAAATCTTATTAAGATCTCAGTTAATTGTAAATTAAACAAGATTTTGGCATTTTCCATGATATTTTTCGAAAATGCATATTATGTCACAAAAATTATTTTTAAACTTAAAAGTTTTAAAAAATTAGCTTATCCTGACAAAAGTTTCATTTCCGTTCAATTCGTTGCCCTCATTTTAATAATTTTTCAAAAATTAAATTGTGTATAAAATTTACAATTTATAACACTTTATTTATTTGTGAAGAACAAGAATACATAAGAAGAACCGTTGCTAGATTACATTAGGAGAATTCTGGATGAAGACTAAATTTATTATTATTTTTTTTCATATTTATTTTAAGACTTTTTCTTAATGAAAAATTAACTATGTAATTTATTGTCCCAAAAGATCCGTTAAAATCATTCTTATACTGCAAGATTTATGAACAAAATTTGAAGAGTACCTATGCAACAAATATTAATAACTTATGGATAAAATTAGCTATCGGCAAGTTCAATTCTAATTTTAATTAAAAACGTTTCAGACGATAAAAGAATTTTGGGTATTATAATTTTCTATACAAAAGTAGTTTTTACATCAAAAATACTAGGCATGAAAGTATTTTAGTACCAAGCAACGTCGGCCATAACAACTAGTACTATAACAAGAAGTGTGTCTCTTGTATATTCATTTGTTGAAAGAGTAACTATATTAAAAACAAGATTTCCTACCTTAAAACAATTTTTCACGAGCTTCAATGAACATAACGTAGATGGCCATTCAAAAAAATAATTGCTACTGATTAAGATTTATAAGGTTAATTGAAGCTGGGAATTTTCCAAGATTATATCTACTTTAAATTTTAGGAAATCTGTGCCTTTTTACTCATTACAATATAAATCTTAAGGAATGATTCAGATCGCATGATAGAGAGATAATTAGAACTTTTTTCCTTTTGTAACTGAGAAATGAATCACCAACAAATCCTATTTCGATATCATTAAATCGCCTCTAAATTACATTTTGAAGCTCTGAATGTAAAGAATCTTCGCCCATTAACAGTAATGCCGATGAAACTTCTCAATGTATTTTCGAGCAAAAGTAAACAAAATTATATATCTCCCTCCTCCAAAATCCATCGATGTGGAAATCGTTAGCGGTAATGTTGAAGATTACTTTCTTTCCAAAGCATAATCTCAATTTTCCAAAGAAAGTTCTCCAGCTAACTACTAACCGTAAGAACTCGGTTTTATGTAATAAAAGGTTCTGGTGATTTGAAGATTGGAAAATGGCAGTGGCTTTGATAGAAAGAAGAAATCTTTGCAGTTACGATTTTATTTCAGTTTGAAAAATATTCTCAAAGCAATTTTCCCGCCATAAGATGCCGTAATGATGATTCGTGTATTAATTGGTCGTTAGCTCAATTCATAGCAGCTGTTCTGAATTTGAATTAGAGAAGATGTGATATTTTTCTTCTCGTGAATTTTCCTTTGACGGCTCCACAATTTGCTTTTGCGTACTTAAGTATTTGGGATTAAAAGCAAGTAATGATCGGGAAGCAAATATTAATTCAAACATCTAGAAATTAAAATTATCTGAGGATTTAACGAATTGTAATTACAGAAGTGTTAAGCTTAAGATAACGATATTATCAATTTATTTCAAATAAATTAATTTCTATCGATTTCGGCCCAAAGAGTATGCCACAAACAAACAGATGTCGGAAATAGCATCCTATTACTTTTAATTTTATGTAACATAAATATACACATAATAACATAAATCGAATATTACAAAAAATAATATGACAATAGGTTTCCTTTGATTTAAAGAACAGTCCTTGAATAGATTGTTTGGTTACTTTTAATTTTTACTTCCGCTTTTAATTTATTCTTCGTTTTACATAAACTTTATTTATCCTTTCCGTTTTCTTTCAACTCTTTCGCTCAATAAATCGCAGAGGTGATAAGGGATAGGGGAGAGTGGGTAAAACCGGGTACCTTCATTTTGGAGTTATTAATTCTCCTTTCTAGTAGACAAATTCTAAATTCCATTCTACTATTAAAGAAAAAAAAATGGTGATAGTTGCCTGTTGTTGGTGGTGAATTCACTTCGTCTGTGAAGATTTATTTGTTTTATGACGTCAACTCTGTAATGTTCGTTTCTTTTTAAACTATCCCTACTTATTAATCATTACAATTATAGGCACGATATTTAGACCGGTTTATTATATGTTTATAAGGATTTATATCCTATCAAACAATAAAGATTTAATAAAATAACTGCGTAGTTCTGTTTCGTTCCTTATAACCTCTGAACTTGGGGTAAAACCGAATACTTCTAGTGGGGTAAAACCGGGTACTAGGGGAAACTACGGTTACCCGACCCAAGAGGATTCTCTTTGATTGTAAGATAGTTGGTAGTTTGTGAGGGACATTCCTATTTGACCTTTGAGTCAAATGATTTGATGGAAAGCATTTTCAATTTATTCGAATTTCCAATACTTTCTTTTTTGTGATAATTCCAAATTATACAGAGAATTATTTTAGTCAGAATTTTAAAAAGAATTGAAATTTATTTATTTCATTATTTCCTCGCTTGCAAATAAACGATTTTTATTCATTTTTTCTCTTATAAAAACTTAAAATGCATGAAAATTAAAAATCGTTTGCTCGAAGTCTTTGTAATCGTTTGGTTTTATTTAACGCATCGTTATTTCGACCGAGTTCGTCTTTTTAGTTAGCTTGAATTTCAAAGAAGAAAGAATTACGTAGAATACATTCTTCTTGTTTTGCTTTTGGATTTGTATAATTAAAATAGTAGAAGAACACAGTAAGTCTATTACTTTTTTCCAATTTCTTGTTTCGTACAACATTTGTTAGATTCTGTCATTTCATTTTGTCGCTATTCTGCTCTATAGTAATTTCCAAACCAACAGTGTTTCAGTGCGCTAGTGACATTACTGGGTTCCCTGTTTCAGATTTAGATAAGAATTTTGGAATTATTTTAAAGTTGATTGTCTTTATTCTTAAACTATTGTTAAATTTTAAAAAATTGTCTTTATTCTTAAATTGTCAACTACTGTAATTAGTTTTAAATTTTAAATAAATCGTCTTTTCTCTTAAATTATCAACTATTACAACCAATGTTAATTTTTTTAAAAAAATTATTCTTAAATTGTCACATAAAATAAAAGTTAATGTTACTTTTCCACTGAAAATCTAGTTTTCTATAATTCCCCATAGAGTTAACATGTGTACCCGGTTTTACCCCATTAGTGGGGTAAAACAGAGTGGTTTGTCTTTTTCTACAACAAAATCATTAGTCAAAAAAGTAGCAAAACTATGACTTTTCCTGAAAGATATATTGTACCCTGATAAATAATGAATCTATGTTGTTAAAGGCTGAACGTCAACAAACGTATGTATGTATGTCTTTCTATCTTCTCACGAACCACTGAATCCTGAAACTAGCCGTAAGTACCAAAAGATGGAAAATAATCCAAGGAATCCATTTCGACTATTTAAATTCCAAAATTGTAATTAGTTAAAAAGATATTAATTAAAAACTTGATATTGATTGATTCCCCCGTGGTGCCATCTATCGACAACTTTGGCATCCAACGTTCTTGCATTTTTTTTGTTTATTGACAACTTTGAATCCGCAGTTCTTGGAATTTTTTGTTTATTTATTTAACGAAGCCTGGTTTTAATTTGTATAAAAAGGTTTTTTCTTATTTAGTAAACTTGGTGTTTTGAAATTATAAACAACGAAAAAAAAATCATAAAATCATCTTCTGGTAAATACTGAATATCGGTCAGTCACGTGCTGCCATCTATTGAGCAAATAAAATAGAATTTTAAAGTTATTCGTTTACAACAGAAAAAAAAATCAAGTGAAAAATAATTAGAAGCTGGAAATATCAATTAAACTCAAATTGTATTAAAAATTCGTTTATTTGCAAATAAATTTAAATTTTAATAAAACATAATACAATGTGAAATCTGTTTGTTTGTAATGAAGCAAGTAATTTAAACCCCAGTAATGGTACTTTGGTGATGCTGGATAATTTCAGTTCTAGGAATTAGATGATCTGCTGTCTTGGGATTTGTTTGTTTTTAAGTAAAATTCATATTTAAAAATAAAAATTAGTAAAAAAATAGTGATATAAATTAATTTTAGGCCTTTTGAGGGTCAATTGAAGATCCTCTTCCGCACAGAAGTCCCCTTCTAACATCATACTGAAACTTGGTTGATCTACTACAACTTAAGTGTGAATGGCAGAATTTCAGGTTTTACACCAAACAATGCAACTACATTCATCAAATCGAAAATGTGAAAAAAGTAATTTCATTTGAGTCTGCAGAAGTCCTCTTTTAAAATCTAATGGTTCACATAAGGTGTTCTTCCATTTCCCTTTATTTATTTAACGGAAGCTGGTATTTCTTTTTTAGAGAGCTTACGTGTTTGGATTTATTAATATCGGGGGAAAATCGGTTTTTTTTCCCTTTTTGTATTAAGATGTTTCACTTCGTAACGTTTGTTCGGGAAAGTAAGTGACAATTTTTGTTGAAAAAAACAGAGGCGGGCTGTATGAAAATATATGGATCCATATGACCTAACTTCTCTCCGCCCGGGAATATCCTATTATTCGAGATAGCACGTGCAACGCCGGGCCACGGAGCTAGTATTTAAATAAAATTTGACAAGCTCTATGTCGAATAGATTAGCTCCAACAGGCCTTCGAACCTTTAGATACCCGGTTTTACCCACTTCCCCTATATTGCACAGATTATGAAACAAACAATCAACAAGAGAGTTATTTTCTTTCATCATGAAAATTTTCTTTTCTCATGATATATTTGTTACATATACACTTTACACTACGACACACCCCTGACTCCAAAGATAAAAATCTCCGCTCTGTAGTTTGGATGGGTGTGCGTAGACTCTTAATCGAACAGAGGAAAAAAGTACATAGAGTTTTGAATCATGGACGAACCACAGTTGCGGCGTCACACAGCTATTAGGCAGTTACCAAATACTGAAACATTTATCTGTGCTAAATATTATTGGTTTACAACACTGATGAAATCAGATGAGGCCTCTCAGTTTTATATACACTGCTGGAATAGTTGCTAAGGGCGCATCAAAAATTGCAATGTAGCATAAAATTAAGCGATGGTGGAGGGCCAGCAGATAAAATATTGTTGCCAAACTGTTTGGACATCAGAATTAAGGTAATTTATTGTTCTGGAAAATACAGAAGGTTTTGAAACATCTGAAAGGGGAAAAAAGTGTTAATTTCATGCTGTGTGCGGAGAAATAGAAAAATGCATATAAACGGCAGCAGGTATCTTCATTAAAAGTGTCAGTACGGGATATGCCCACCATGGAATGCAGTGCAACATTCAACACGATTATCCCATGCCTGTGTCAGTGTAAGAATAAGGATGTTCTTGTTTGTTGGAGGATATTTCCGACCAGCATGCCGCCTCCCAAAAGCATCTTAAACATTTTCAATGGAGTTTAGATCTGGAGAATGTACTGGCCATACGAGGTGGCGAATATCCTTGCTCTCTTCACAATCCTGAACAGCGAGTGTTCGATGACATGGTGCGTTGAGATATGGTGCATCCATGAGAACAAATTTATCACCGACAATGCCACGGAGAAGGAGAACATGAAGTAGTAGAGCTTCATCACTGTATAGTTGGCAGATCATAGTGACAATTGGCAACCCAAGCAGTGGGACGTTCAACAGTCGACAAAAGTTTTCTTT
>BGPR01023606.1:0-24074 GCA_013235015.1 Araneus ventricosus | reverse complement strand
TGAGCATAAATGTTTTACCGCTGAATAAAGAAATTTAAGGATCTTTATGAGACCATAAAGGCAGATACCGAGAAAATTCGTCTATATGAATTTATATTTTCTAAAACAAATGATTTAAATGAAAAAAACAAATTATTTGTCTAAGGACAGAATTCCTATATTTGTAAAGAGGAGCAGAAATAGTAAAGATGGAACAGAAGTTGAATTCATCAGGGAATATATTTCTTGCACATCTTCTATGACTCCTCATCCTATTTATTTCTATGGTGAGGTAGAAAGCTATTCTGAAACAATTGTCTCTTCGCTAATCTTTCCGTAACAAAATATTTTTCTCTTCAGATATAATTCTTTTGGGTGTTTTCAGTCTAGTAATGTTGCTATTGAAGATTACAGAAACATCCTTCTAGTAAAGATGGAACAAAAGTTGAATTCACCAAGGAATATATTTCTTGCACCTCTTGTATGACTCCTCATCCTATTTATTTCGATGGTGAAGTAGAAAGCTATTCTGAAACAATTGTCTCTTCGCTAATCTTTCCGTAACAAAATATTTTTCTCGTCAGATATAATTCTTTTGGATGTTATCAGTCTAGTAATGTTGCTATTGAAGATTACAGAAACATCTTCAAATCCATTTTTGTAGCTTTTCAATGAATATGGCATCTCTGTACCATTCCCGGAAACAAGTCTTAAGGCTCTCTAGCCGAAAACGCTACAAATGCACTACACAAGTCATCAAGATAAATTTCCTTCCTTTCTTAAAAATTGCTAACTGTCAGAAAATGTATCGCAAACATCATGTCAAAAGCTTTCTCCTATTCAACAGAGAAAACCTAGAAGCACACCATGGATAGAACAAAATCAATCATGGGCTCTCTTTAGAAGCGAAAAACTTACTCATTTTGTTTATTAACAAAACATGACATATTTTTCGGATAGATTCTTTGGAATATCCTTCGTGATTTCTGTGATAACTTAGATATTTTTTGACTGAGATAACACTGACACGCCTTTTTTGCAAGAGAGTTTTGATTATGTTGCTCAAATGAGTCCACGGCATAATATTTTCATTACTTTATCAGTAATGCCACAAATGAAGTTCCTTAGACTTCTTCCTACATACAGATAATTCTATCCGAAAAAAACTCCCTCATTAAAGGATTGACATACAGTGCATAACATAACACCACCAACACGTAGAGGATAAATATTTAATTTATTTCGACAACCGAATTTACGGACAACATTTGAAGTATTTAACTCATTTTATCTCATAGACCATAAATATTCACACTTTCGTGGTTTACAAATGCTAATTCGACAAACGTAAAATCCAAAGAACTAAAAGGTTTACAGAAAGTATTTCTTACATATGTCGAAAGATAACTCTAATGACAAAACACTATTCATTGGTATTTGAAAACAGGATGGCATGGTAATGTTCCATCAACTGATATATCAAAAATACAGATTGAAAGTCAAAGAAAAGGGATCAGCTATGAAACGACTCTGCGGAAAGAATTTGCATCGCTCGAATGCCTGTTTTGCTAAATATGTCCAATGCCTTAAGAGGGTTAGAGATAATTAGAGATAATGGAAGTTCATAATATTCATTCCCGTAATAACTGCACGCGCATTTTCCGAATACTTAAATTTAAATTTATTCAACTCTAAATGCTGTCGTTGCAAATTCAAATATTACAAATTGTAACCCAGTAATAATGTACTGAAACAAAATAATTTTGGAAAAAGATTTCGAATTCGGGTGAAGTAAAATTTCATTACTTTATCGGCGATATTAAGGCCTATACATGAGTAAATGGCTCTGTCAAACATACAACTAACTCTTTAAAAAGTTATGGAAAATGTGCTGAGAAGGATCGTACCTAACTTTATTTAACTTGACTTGTTTCAAGTTTGTAAAGATGGAATTCTGTAATCGATTTTACACACTCTGGTGTGCTAGTTTTGAAAGTTAGTACTCTAGTGTAATTACTATGAAAATACATAATATCAGTTAACAGATTAATTATAGTTAAATTTTGATTCCATACGGGTGGCGCCACCTGGTAGAGAATTTCAGAAGAAGATGATTTCAAAATTCTATAATATTTATAATAATGAATTATAAACTAAAAGTCGAAAATATATAAAATAAAAAACAAATTCTAATTTTAGTGCGTTCTTAAAACTGTTTTTACTACATTTATTTCGCTAATATTAGATATGGAATTTATAAAAGCTCTCTACTGTTAATAATTATCCTTCTGACAGTACCACTTTGGTAATGCATGCGAGGACTATGAATGTGTGTCGGTAGTTGATATCGCTCATGTGCTGCTGTTGTAATTTAATCAGGAAAAAGTACTGGCGATAAACAGTAAAATCTACCAGAAAATATTGACTGTAAATAAAAGAATACCTACAACAGATTTGGAGAACTTTTTAAACGACGTAAATAAAAATTGTAAGACATTTATTGTTTTCCATCCAAACAGTGTATTCTAAAATTGTTCCTTTTATTTTAAATCCCATTCTATGTGTAACCCTGACGATTCTCTTAGAATAATTTCAATTCTCTTCCCTTCTATGCAATTTTCAAAAACTGAATAACAGACCTCTCTCATAAATTTTCCCACCTCTCTTACAACCCACCCTTAAGGCGTTCTTCACCACAACTATCCCTCAAACTAAACAAATAAATAAAAATCATTTTACATTCCTCTTCGTAATTGAAGTCACTCTTATCAATTTTGCCATATAAAGAACATATTTATTGTTTCCTTCTGAATCCTACCGCCTCCATTTTTTCATTTAAATTTTGCGTTTGTTATTCATGAACTTCCACCCCCTTTCGTAAAATCGATCGTTCCCTTTGAATCACTTACTCACCGCCAGTTTATGTTCGCAATCACCAACGGCACCTCCCATTTATTCAGTGAGTTTGTTTGTTTCTTTCGATGGAAAGGAAAAAAATCTAATCAAATATATCCCCCCTCCCCTTATTCAGAAGGGCTTCCTCTAGATCCCCTTCTTCGTTCTAAGAACGGTAAAATCGTTTTCTATTTTTTTATTTTCAAAACAGCTCTCTATATCAAGTTTGGCGTCTATAGCTCGTAGCTCCTCTACAAGTTAACAGTAAGTTTATTTTGTTTTCTATTATTATTTCTTTCTCTTTCTTCTTTTTAGGCGAAAAAGGGCTGTGTAAAAGTAAAGAGTGCGTTAGACTTGGAATAAAATTTCAAGTTTTGTTTAGTATTTCTTTCAGTATTTGATCTTAAACTATCCGCAATTTTCAGGCGTTTATGAATAATGCATTTTACAACCAAGTATGACTTGAAGCAACTGTCTGAGACATTTATATAATCAAGAGCAAATAGTAAAGAGTATTTTGAATTGCATTGAGGAACTTTGGACTTTTGCAAAATATATATTTAGACGAGGTTCAGATCTTCCTGGTTACTTTTTGCCATTAACTCTCTTAGAAAAAATAAATTGTGTATTATTTTATTTCACAGAAAACTGGAGTTGAACAGATTCGTTCTATGTGTCACTAAACGCAATTAGAGTTAAAGAAAAGATGTTTCAAAAGCATAAGTAAGAAAACTGGTTGAATTGTAAGATTAAACAATCTCAATAATTCATGAAACGTATTCAATACTCGAGCTACTTACTTACGTGAGTATAACAATAACAAGTAATATAAATTTTTTTAAAAAAAGTCAATTCCTACCTAGGTCAGCGATCTACACGCTTCGTCACTGACGGTATTTATTCCTAAATTTATATCCTGCTAAATATCTTATATATATAGGGAAAGTGTGAACTAATAGCAGGAATTGAAAAATTTCATGAAGTCTTTTTTAACATATCCAATAGAGAGAATAAAGAAAGTAATCAACATTACCCTCTGACAAAAATACATGAAAAAATGATGCCTTCGTGAACATACCTGAAAACAAAGGCTATTAGGTCTAGAAGCTGGCAAACCTAGCTCCATCTATTGAGAAAAATTCCCACCAAACGACTCAAGGCGACATATGCTTTCTCCCATATAAAACTAAAATTAATTAATTAAATTTAATTAATGAATTAATATCTGAAAAAACTGTATTAACATCAAGTGTCATCCACTACAAGTTTTAAACAATGTATTTGAATTTGAGTGGATGAATAAAAAGTATTTTATTAACGATTGAAAATTTGAACAAGATATATAAATATATATAGGGAGAGTGTGAACTAAAAGTAGGAATTGAAAAACACTTTTAATAACACTCGTTTATTAGTGTACTAAAAATCTGAAATTTTTATTCTAATTACTTTTTACTTCCTTAGCTTTTAATTTATAATTCATTATTATAAATAATATGAAATCTTGTGATAAATTTTTCTCATTTTCACTACCAAGTGGAGCCACTCGTATGGAACCAAATTTAATTAAATGAATCATTAACTGAGCATTAAGTACTGAAACTATTAAAATATTGTATTGTCATCAAGAATACACAAGTGAGCAAACTTTCTAAACTCTGGCACACCAGGAAGTGAGTGAAAAAATCGACTACAAAATTCTATCGTACAAACAGGAAACAAGTCAAGTTAAATAAAAGACAGTAAAAAGTAGAGCGAGTAATTCTTCATTCACCAAACAAATCGCAGCGAGGGGTTACAGTGGGAGTGACAAAGGACTGCAATCTTGAGAATCTGCTAACTGATACTGCTGTGTTGATATTGGAAATAATTGTACTGAAACTTTAGCCACCAGAAATGTGATACCCGGAACGAGGGCGGCTCGTGCATGGCACTGTGGAACTGTAGCATCCATAAATGTTTTCAGTGTATAAATATAATTACTCATTTATTAATTTTGTAAAACAATATCTAATGCATATTTTCCCTTTACAAGTTTTAATCTTCATGGCAAACGCAGAGCAAAACGCTATATATCTCTTCGTAGATGATGAAAACATCTCAAAGTAATGTCCTTTAACTCAGAACCGATTTTGCTGCTGGGAATGCGCAGTAACAACGCGTGTTCAGTTCTGCTGCGCAGTTTGTGAATGGAAGAAGCTGCTGTCGAAAATGCTGTTCTAGAGATGTTAGAAGCTGAGTTTCAATCGTTTTACCACAGCTAAAAAATGTTCGCTAAAATATTTTTAGCGAGCCTAAATTTTCAAAAAAATAAAAAATTTGAGGATAATTACTGATAAATAAACATTCATACAAAATGTTGCGCTAAGAATTTTTTCTCGTGAATAAATGCGAAAATAATATCCCTACGTGTATATTTCTTTTAAACTTAAAATTTCGTGATGTTTTTTTACTGTCCAGCCGAAGATGCGTAAATTTTTATACGCGAGAGTAAGAACTACAGGGAATACATTTAGAAAAATTTATTTTGAATTTCAGTTTTTAATTAAAATTAATTAAAAATGAGTTATTCCTTAGTTACAATTTATTTGTAAAAATTTTCCTAAATCGAATAAAAAATCTAAATTTTGTTTTCATTAGCTAATAATAAAATATTCAAAATTAATTTTTAAAGAAGGTAAAATTCAAGCTATGCCTAAATGCACCTCTGCGCTATTTGGTATAAGCTGCAGAACCTGCCCTCAGCTACAATTTATGATCTGCCGCTACCCCAGACATTTAACAAAGCAATAGTCTCACGAAGGTTATTCTTTTCAAAATCTTTCGACACCGTAGTTTTTTAGATGTCTAGAAAAGAGAATGTTGAGTCAGCAAACTTTCCAAATTCAGATATATATAAACAAAGTATAAATGTTTGAAACCCTTCTAAAATTTGATTCCTCCAAGTTTCTGAGGAGAATATAAAATTCCCTGTGGAGTTTCAGATCCCTGTTGAAAATGTTTGAAACAAAAAGGTGCTGCTTCCCTTCCCCCCGCGTTGATAAAAAAATGCGAAACTACTGTAACCCAGACTCCAAGGACTATCAGAAGGTTTTTCATTGCAGATTATAGTGATTGAAAAATATTTAGGTAAAGAATCAAATTCCAAGAGATGCGTACCGATTAAGGGGTCTATTCTGGTACCCCCGGTTGGGTTGGGAGACGGCAATTTTCCCGTTGTTTACGTGTGGAAAAAGTGACATCTCCCCACCCCCCCCGGGGGGCCAGAATAGACCCGTTCAACGCAGCCCTCACACACTGCTGGGTTTCACTTTTCGGCTCAAGGACAAAGTGGCGTAATTTTCTCAATAGCTTCCGCGTGCAAAGAGATTGCTACCAGTACGCGTGCGCATGGAAAATCGGATTAGCAAAATTTATTATTCAATTTGAACGTCTTTCTTTTAACCGATTGACACAAAAATTGGACAAAAAATCTACAATCAAGGTAAGAAGGCTACATACCAAATTTCATTTATCTAAGTAATTTTGTTAAGAAGTTATTGCGATTAAAAATATGAGATTATACAGACCGACAAACAATCAACCCTTCTACGTATTTGGTCCAAAATGTGATACGGACCTACATTCATGATGATAAAACTGTGTACCAAATTTTATCCATCTAGCTATTCACGTTTTTGAGTTATAGTGTTCACATGAACACTATAACTCAAAAGACAGACAGACTTCCCGTGGACGGATTTTGTCCACAATTTGATAGAAACCAGCAAATTATGTGTAAAGATCACATACCAAATTTCATCCAATAGTTTTTGAGATATCGTGTTCACAGACAGACAGACATAATTCCAAAATTGTGTTTTTCGGACTCAGGGAGGTCTAAAACGTGGAGATTTGTCAAAATTTCGAGTTCGGATTTTTTGTCGATTACAATACTTTCTCTTTGTATACTTCGTATCCGAAAAAGTAAAAAGAAGCGAGAAAGGGAGAAAAAGTTGAAAAATTTAAAAGAAATATTACCCGAATTTGTAGAACCCGAAGATAAATTCGATGGAAAGTTAATGGGAATGACACTAATGACAAATAACATACGATAAAAAGACTTCCGTAACATCGTAGGTATAAATCAGATCATCTCTCGTGTACTGTCTATTACATTTTTATAGAGAAAAAAAAATTAATCACATTGGGAGCGACTGAAAGCAAAGTGGAAACTCATATAAATCACAGTTTTAGCTATGATCGAAAGTAAGTAATAACCGTAAAATTTTTTAAAAGAAATCAGAGTCTCATCTTTGACAGCAATGTCAATCTTTGCTAAAAGCAAAAGAGTTTCGGTAAAACTATTACGAAGTTAAACTCTAAGAGCAAAGAAGTGATATAAATTACACTTTGATGATCAAACTCGATGATATATTGTAGTTGCGTCGCACGTTTTAGATAAAATAAGCTCCCCCAGATTTTTAGATCACCTTGCCGTCAGCTACTCGAGTCATTAGATAGCTGATGAAATTTTTAAGATAGCTCGTTTTGGTGCCAACTTTCGATCGTTACCTGAATGCAGACAGGTAATTTAAATAGCATTAAACTCAACTTTGTTGACTGCGATTTCGCATGAGGTGCTTGTAAGATAAAAGTAAAATTACGGATAAGTTCTAAGTATTAGAATTTGTGGTAATCGAAAAACAGATTGGACTGCTTTCCTCGTAAACGAGATTTTATTCAGAAATTTTACAAATGATTACCATAATTAAGCTTTCGATTCTCCTGGTAATTGCACTAACTTTGGAGTAACGCGTTAGAGTGTCCGCTTTTGCGCATTAAGAATTAAACAGATCGGACTTTTGAAGTGCGATTCGATTTCTAAACTGAAATATGTTTTAGATGAGTATACTCGTCTTCTTCTTTGCTATGCAGGCAATTTTCTAATAGTTAGTACAGTGCTAAACCCTCTCCGTTTTATTTGAAATTCAACTCTTATTTTTTAAGAAGAAACAAAATTATTAAATTAAAATTTAACTGATTCTATAATATAGAACAGAAAATGAATTAGTTAGTCTGTCTGTCTGTCCGCCCGCCACGAGAATTCCGAAATGGTTAACAGCAGCATCATGAAATTTGCACATGTCCTTATCTCACCCATGGTGGGACTGTGTTTCTAGAAGAGCTTGGAGCATTTTTAATTTTCAAATTTTATTTCTAAAAATAACACAAACATTTCTTAGCCAAAAACATTCTTAGTCCTTCGTTGATGGTTTCAGTGTATCTAGAACCATTGACGAGTCTGATGCAATTTCCTATAAAGTTTCGAAGGCTCTAAACTCGTATTACTGCTTCAGAAGGATTCTGTGTCTGGTGATATTCCTATACACAAGTTATTAAACGTAAATATTAGCGCGAGCAAAAGCTTTCTCAGAAGCTAGCAGGTTCATAAGTTTATTTAGAGTATGAAATGGCATGATACATATAAATGAGAATGCATACAGTTATAAATTCATAACAAAACTAAGCAAATTAAGCATTGAATATCTAAAGAGACAAAAAGGTTAAGAACATCTAAAAAGACAAAGAACAATTCTTTGTGGATAAATGTTTTTCTTTCCAATACATTCCGGTTTAGGTTCAGGCCAAAAGAGGATATTAAATTCAGACCTTAAAGTCTTTTTCCTCTACAGAAAACCTATTCCACTTTTGAATCTGCATGAATGTCTGGCTTCTGATGAAGTCATTCACCAGATTCTTACTTCTTGTCATTGTCTACTATTATTTTTTACCCTTCCACCTTTTTATTCCCCTTTTTTGAATATTTTTATTTATTCTAAGCAAATTAAGACATCTAAAAACAAAGCGTTACGCTGGCATCATAGTAAACCACTATGGGGATAAGAGAAAAACTCATCAAAAACGAATAACTACACATCACAGAGGAATCAATTTATGTGACGTCACCGTTGCACAACAAACATAACTGCACATTGTCTTACTCTGTGTTGTGTTCTCACGTCCTTTCTCCAAATGAAAACGCATTGATCATTTGACGTGTATCACGTGAGCATGTGATGAGTCAATTACCAAGAGCCCTAATTAGATGCTTTCATTCATATTTAAAAATGATCAGCATCATATCGGTTTTCTAAATTAATTTCTGTAATCAACCAAATTATGGTTTTGAAACTGAAAAATTCTGTAACTGGAAAGGGAGTTAAATTCATCAATGTCTGTGAAAGTGTTATAGCCAATAACTAAACGACTGAACGTGACATAACAGAAAAAATACTCAAATATATTTGTGTCTCATATAAAGAATAAAATTACCATATGAACGTTTTTATTGTAAGCAAAATATGAGAAGTAGTTTGTAAATAACGAAAAATGCAACTACAGGGGAAAAAACTACCAAACATCAAGCATTTTCAATTCGTATGCATAATAAATATTTATTCTGAAAACGTTGCAAAGAAAACAGCACAGCTGTTTTAGATGAGACCATGGTTTGAATTCTACTATCCTCAAAGGATCGATATATTTTACTCTGCTGGGGTTTGTGGATATCAGATCCATTAAATGGAAAAATGTCGCACTCAGAGAGAAGGATTACAGAGCCTGTAACAGAGCTCTCCCACGATGCATCACTGTTACAATCTAAACTTTTATTTTCGAGGGGACAAGAAATATAGAAAATGCTTCCCTCCATAGGGATCTGAAGTTTTTTGCAAGACTGCTTTAGCTCTCTTTTTAATGGTTTTTCAATAGTTTCAATTCTCGGGCTATTATAAATCATTCCGGTATTGGACTGAGAAATGACTTCTTTTACAAAAATTGACACATTTTCATCACAAATGTGACAATTTTTAAAAAGAAATTGAAAAGAAAATTTCCAGATCCTTTTTTCAATAATAAAAATATTGTTGCGGAAAATTGATGATACCTTACAAATAAGTAAAATTTTGAATCTAGTCGATTTTTCCCACAGCAGCAATCCCGCAGCAAATATTACTCTCTTCTGATTACTAAAATTAGTTTCAAGAGTCAGTAACGCCCTCATAATGTTTTTCCAATGGAAAAACGAGGGAATACAGTTGCATGTATCAATAAATATATAAGGTTTGAGCAAATGAAAAGGAGACCTTAGCTGTACCGGCATTGTATCAAATCCCAGTGAATTAAAGTGCTAGCCGATAGATGGCGTGGTGATATTCCCAGTTGCACCTGCGTAATTAACGACTTCGCATCAATATCCTCATTTCTCGAGAGTTGTTTCCACAGTTCCTTGCATAATGGATTCCTCCAGATCAGCACAAAGAGCAGATATTCAATTTCTTCGTGCAGAAGGGGGGCATTCTTCACAAATTTATCGCAAGATTAAAGAGGTGTACGGAGAGCAGTGGCTCGCACGGTGCACCATATTCCGGTGGCGTCAGCGTTATGAGGCGGGATGCGTAAACGTCTAGGACAATGTGACCAACAGTGCCACGATTTCGACTGTGGATGAGCTCATATGGTAGAATCGTCGGATCACCACACGTGAAATTGCTGTTGAGCTGTCGATAAGCAAAGGAACTGTGCATCACATAATCCGCAAAATGCTTGGTTATGACAAAGTTTGTGCACAGTGGGTGCCCAAGCATCTATCAGAGAATCAGAAGACGGCGAGATGGGAATTGGATCCGTCAGCAACCCAGGAGTTTCTACACTGAAACTATCCACTCCCTTCCTACGGGCTGGGGATCAATGTATCAATGTCAATGGCGATTATTTATAGTTGTACTGTTCCACATGAACTGTAATTAGAATATTGTTATTAAAATTTCTTTACATATAACTGTAGTCTCCTTTTCATTTGGGCACATCTTATAGTTACAGTACTATTTTTAAGAAAAGAATTTAAAAATTATAGGGAACTGTAAAACTGATATTGTTAACTTTTTGTGCTGTAGCACTATTTTTAATAGTTAGGTGTGTAAGAATTCCTTTCGTAATGATAGGTACATCCCGTGAATACCTATGCACTGATTTAGCAAATGCCAAGGTTGTGTTTACAGCGATTGTGACATACGATCTTGACAAGGTAGCGGGCCAGTGATATCGCTCTATTAACATCAAGAGGAAATGTTATACATAGGAGGTATTGGAGTGGATTTTTTCTGGCTTCATGTGTATTAGCTTCTGAGGACGTAGGTGTATAATAAGGTATCGACAATCTCTATAGAGCGCCGACAAACGGCAGCAAAAGATTGTGCTTTCTGCGTTAGCGGCCCGGGCCTTTTGGCTAAGATCAAAGTGTAGTCTAGATATGGCACGATGTTAACGCCAAGAGTTGTTTGAGGAGTTCATGGAAGTCATCAGTTCATAGGAATGTATGAATACCACACACACGTGGTCAAAAAAATCCTTCTACTATAACAATTCTTATTATACATACAGCGATACCACTTGGGACACTTCCTTTAAAAGATTGCATGTCACTCTCACTAAAAGTTCGATTCTTCATCAATTCCCCAGGAGTAGAGATGGCGGTTATTGCAAAAAAACCGGTTTTCGGTTAAACCGCTTTTTTCACCTCCAAAATAACCGGTTTTTGGTTGTTTCCTTAAAAGCAGCGTTTGTGGACAGAATTTTTTTATTAATAATAATATACAATAAGTAAGTATTAATACAATAATTAATTAATGCAATAAGTATTGAATATAAATAAGTAATTAATACAATATGTAATAATAATATATGAGTAATTATTGCGATAGGTAAGTATTATAGACAAAAAATTTTCTTAACATTGTTTTCACAAGAAATTAATTCATTGGCTAATATTTATCATCTAATCTGCTCATAAAGATTCTTTCACAATGTGTTGATCCGTGAGTTGACACCTCTCATCGGAAACAACATCATTCGACGTAGATACTAATCTTTCCGACCCCTACAGAACTTCCGACTAAAGATAAATATTTTTTGGCTACAAAAATCAGACGCCGTTTGCAGACCAAATTTTTTATTAGTAATGTTTTTGCAGGAAAACAATCATTGGCCAATATTTATCTGCTCATAAAGACTCTTTCAGTAATCCGCCAATCAACAGACTCCTCGAGGAAGCGGTTGTCGGTGATTGGCCTAAGATGAGGAAATTCAAAGCTTTATAACTTGGTGAATTTTAGTCTAGTCGAACCTAAAATCGAGACTATCCTCCTACTCGGGTTTTTTCCCCGGTTTTTGGATTTTAAAAAAATAACTGGTTTAAACCGGGGCAAAAAATAACCGAAAAAAAAACGGTTAACTGAAACAAAAAACGGTTAACCGAAACAAAAAAACGGTAAACCGAAACAAAAAAAGGTTTTCGGTTTAAACCGGTAGATTTTTCCCATCCCTATCCTGGAGAGTATTATTTACCTAATCACTTAATATCACATACATTTGCTCACTAAAATTCTTGTTGTTCACACAGCGATACCATTTGGCATACTCACTTGTGAAGAGTCCGAGTTCGATTCCTCGTCAGTTTACTAGGTACAAGTACACTCTGTCCCAAAAGTTTATAGACTCTAGTAAAATATATGTTTTAGCAAAACGGAAATGCATACAAACACCAATTACAAATATGTTTATTCAAACCATATGCGACTTGCATTCAACGAAATATTTAGAAAAAATAACAATTTGTATTTCAATTATATAGCAAAATGGAAATATTAGGTGTCCCAAAAGTTTATAGAATATATGACATTTCAACAAAAGGTGCTCAATACAATGTTCTTACTAGTTTAAAGTCTTTCCATTTCTCAATATGACATTGTATACACGTTTTTCCATCGACATAATTAAGGTTTGTAATATCTCTGGTTCCAAGTTGTACCATACACTTTCAATAGCTGTCTTCAAGGCATTTACTGAATAAAATTGCCCTCCATTCTCATATACCTTCCGAGATATAATGCCCCACACATTTTCAATTGGGTTTAACTCAGGGCTCATCGGTGGCCACATAAGAACAGTAACATTTTTTCGAGTTTAAATAATTTTTCGTAGTATAGGAGGTATGGATGAGAGCATCATCATGCTGATATTACCCATTTCGTCCCCCTATGTTTTCTGCAAATGGCATAAGATGATTTTCTAGTGTTTCTATGTATTTTAGGAGAATTTTGTTTGCCATCTAAAAAGGCCAGACCCACTTGACCCTTGAAACTGAAAGCCGCCCACACCATCACAGATCCACCACTACTTTGCCTACTGAAGAAGCTCCTGGGCTCTTTTCGTAAATCATGCCAATATTTTATAATCCCGTCAGGTTCATCGAGGTTCCATTTTTTTCATCACTGAAAAGGACAGCCATCCATTTATCACCATATGTCATATGATTACGAGCCCAATGTAATCTCTTACTAATGTGAAGCTTTGAGAGTGGTAATCGGCGAGCCATTTTTTGCGTGGATCATATAACCAGATTCTATAATTCATCTATGAACATCGTTCTTGGAGATTTGCAACCGGGAAGCCCCAGTAATTTCACGAACCGACATTTTCTGACTTTAAGCCATTCTTTGTATCCGTCTATCACTGCAAATATCCGTCACACGTAGTCTTCCCGAACGAGGTTTGGACTCATATGGCGTCTTACGAGTTACTACACGATAAATCATGCATTTAGAACGATTTAAAAGTTTCAATATTTCCTTAACAGTCTTACAGAGCAATTTCAAATGCAGAATTTTACTCACTTCTTCATTAGAGAGCTGCTGCGCTTTAGGCATCTTGAAACGCAGAACAAACGAACGCTTTCCTTTTTTTACAACGTATTTATTAGGCTCCAGATCGACGTCATAATTACCGATACCATGTTTGCATAAAACTGCATTTGTCTATAAACTTTTGAGACAGGTTATTTAAGTTTATTCTACGATTTAAAAATTCGTATTATATACACGGGGTAGAATTGCTGTTTTTTCAATTTAATAGACATAACATATCTATACAGTAAGTTACATCGAAATACATCATACACAACAGAAATTATAGGCAAAATACAAGATTCTATAAACTTTTGGGACAGAGTGTATAACCCAGTCTTGCGATTGGTTGGTGTTCTACATTGATCGTCCGGGTATATTTCATGCACCTTCGTAAAATATCATAAAATAAGCTACATACAAAAAGTTATGTAGGGAAAAGTTTTTATTCTATTTGAACAAGAATAAAACGTTATCGTTTGATGATCTTCACTTTTCTGTAAAATTATTTATACGTAGACGTTTTCAAAACTGATATCATATAAAACATGTTTTAATTGCATTTAGATGAACCGGATGAAAATTCAAAAATTATTTTTTGACGTTGTCGTTGAAACATTTACAACAAAATCAATGCTTTTCAAATCAAAGTATTACGTTTTCGTTCTTTGATTCATTTTTATAGTTTTCATTTCTATTTCTACAATATTTGGCATTAAACATTAATAGGATAGAACTAAATAAAATTATTTTCAAAAAACAGTATGCCGCAATGTTTACGTTGTTTTAAAATGATTAGACATGCAGTTTCGAGAAGACCACATGAGTATATCATATTTATGGAAAGTTTAATTTTTTTTTCAAAAGAGTCGCATCGTAACGGAACTAATTTGATTATTCATTTGATTGCACACATGGGACCACTAAGGATAAGCCAATTACGTGACTTCCGTTTTTAAGAAACATGAAAATTATTTTGAGGGAGAAAAAACTCTTTTAAAGCTTTCAAATTTCAAAGAGAATCGCTTAATTAACAAGCATGTTGTAATAATATTTTCTTGGAAGGAAAAAAGACCCACAAACTCATTTGAGCTGAGAGCATTTGTTTTATTGCATTAAAAAATTCATTTTTGTCCATGAAAAAGAGAATGGAAACTATAAAGTGAACGCTTGCTCAAAACTATTTGAGTGAACCTAATTAACGTTCTTTCACTGTATGTTCATAACTATTTAATAAACACAAAATATTATTTAATTAATTTTATAAACGCAAGAGACATTTAAATGTCAAATCCAATAAGCTTAAAGCTATTGTATTCATTATTTTACATGCTTGTGTAAAATATATATAAACACTGCATGTAATATTTAAATTCGTCAGGGCATATTATCTGAATCATTAATTTAATGATTTAGAGTTGAAATCCTTTATGATTAAGTTTAATTATTAGTACATTCCAAGTCGTCTAATCTGTGCATTCCGAGTCGTCTAATCTGTGCATTCCGAGTCGTCTAATCTGTGGGTTCCTCGAAGCCTCTTATATATTTAACAGATTTTGATAATAATTCACACGAGTAATAATTGCAGGGAAAAAACATTTTTTAAGAACACTTTTATTAGTATACTAAAAATTATACTTCTCTAATTTATTTTAATTATTTTCTACTGTAGTCTTTAATTTATAATTAATTATTATAAATATTAATTATATAATTTATTTATTATAATTAATTATTATAAATATTAATTATATAATTTATTTATTATAATTAATTATTATAAATATTAATGAATCTTGGAATCAATTTTTTCTCAAATTCACTATTAAGTAGCGCCACTTGTATGGAATCACAATTTAATTAAATCAATCGATTAACTGATAATTAAGCACTGAAAATATTAAAATAGTGCACTGTCACCGAGAATACACAAGTGTGCAAAATTTTAAAACTCTGACGCATCAGGAAGTGAGTGAAAAATAGATTACACAATTCCATCTTTACAAACATGAAACAAGACAAGCTAAGTAAAGTAAAAAATTGTGTTTTCATCGACCGGTAGGACTGATTGCTTTGTTAGACTACCTCCCGGTTTTGAAACTACAATATTGTCATTTGTGACATTTCTCTCAATTTTGATCTTTGCTGTTATGGCGAGGCCAGAACCTGAAGCGACAATCTACTTTGCAGGTTTCCACGCCCTACTAACATGAGAGTTTTGACCCATGAAGTGAATTTCAACCAAACTCTCTTCCATGACATATTTTTCAGCGGAACTCGGTCTTGAACCCAAGACCTTTCGACGTAAAAGGCAAGACGAAAGCAAGTTTCAAGAAGAAGAATTATAGGCACATACACGATCTTGTATTAAAAAAAAGACAAAATTTATTAATCGGTGACACGCATGTTAATACAATATGTATATTGAGTTTCGTAATAAGGTAAACATAAGGTGAACAAATTTAAGTAAAAAATCAAGTATCCGGAAGTCAAACACATAAACAAACAAGATTTGTTGTAAGAAACAATGTAAATGACCAAAATATATACAAATGAATAAATTATTTATATATATTTGTTTAAAACAGTAAGACTGTAAGGAGTGAAAGAGTTTAAAAAAGCAAAAATATAAAAGTAGACATTCACAATTTTGACTTTTTAAATAAGGCAGGATAAAATACATTCATTGAATGCACAAAAGTCCACAAAAGCTCCTTTTTCTCTGAAAACGATTCATCTTCTGTAAAGTATCAGTGCGTACACTTCTTACGCAAACTTATAATATCAACTGTGTAGCATCTTGAACCTCCACCAGGGCAGACGTCCAGGTCGATATACAGTCGACACTCGTTATAACGACCACACATTATAAAGACCATTCCATTATAACGACCAGTGATAAAATCCCCAACTGTGTTTCCCTATGCACTCTATGTCGTTTTACTTCCGGTATAACGACCGTCCAGTGTCGTCTAATCCCAATACAACGTCCGAATTCAGCGGACACTCTTCCCGGTATTTTTCCAAAATTCCTTTATTTTCTACTTTAAAATCTATTTTAGAAATATATTTTTAATTGATAAAATGTTATCTTTAATACCAGTGTTAAAAAATAATTTGAATATTTAGTTGGAATCTCTTTAAAAATAGCCTATTTTTACGGAACTGCTGAGCGTGCATGAGTACATTTTTTAATTATATCCACTATAGCGACCACTCGTTATAAAGACCTTCTGCTGTGGGACGCAGAGGGTCGTTATAACAAGCGTCGACTGTATTAGAGATTTCAAATAGGTTTTTAAGTTTCGGGTCCAGCCAGAAATTGAGGAAGCTTAAAATTTGAAACAAAATGAATCTCAGGAGGCAAATTTTTATTAATGAGGCAAAGATTTCTTCCATCTCCAAAAGCTGTTAATCACAACGAAAAACATCAGCTTCACATATCACAGTGCATAGGTTCTAGCTCCTTAGAAAATGAATAAATAGCACAAAATTGCAATTTCATGAAGAATTCACCCGTAATTTTGCATAGTAGGATTAAATTTCAGATTAAACGAACTCTTTTTTAGGAGTCCAAGGAAGAGACAAGTAAGGGCTTATTCAAACTCTGATTTTTTTCAAGCAGGAAAAATAAAGAATTTGATTGGACTAAAAAAACACATTTACCAGCTTAGACACCTGGAAGAGCTGTATGCTGAAACTAGTTTTCACACTAGACAAACGTGAAAGGAGTGAAACTCACCTCAATTGCCATAATATTGCCTAAATCATAAATAATTTGGGAATAAAAGTAAATCTTTAGTATTCTGGCTGTTCCATTTTTTTTTCACAGAATCGCTTAACCAAAAAACAAAATAAAGCTGACCATAAAACAAAACTGTGCCTAAAAAGTGACCAAGAACTTAGCTTTATGGAGAATTTCTCAATCTTATTTCAGCAATTACATTAAATGATGCGATTAGTTTTAAGTGCACTTACTTATTACGTTTTCAAGAAGAGTTCCCATTTTAAGTATCCTAAAATAATCTTTTGAATAAAAGTACGCAAAGCCAATAGTCTGCGACATAAAAATAAAAAAAGAAGTTATCGCCAAGGCTTGGCGATTATCTTGGCTGAAATGGAGGAGTTGCAGGCCATCATTGATGGAAATAATTCCCCAAGAGGATATTGAAAGGATGTAGACAGCGAAATAGGTTTACTGCAGCAAGTTTGCTTTTCTGTTCTAGATTCGTTGGATTAGGTCATAAAGTTTATATGTGATTTCTTAAACTAACATCATGCATATACTTAAAACTATTCAGACAGAATGACTTAAAAAGTTTCTCTAGTAGTGTATATGCAGACAATCGAGTTAGAGTTAGATGAGTATAAACGAAACATTTTAATTTTGAGCGTTTAAAATACTATTTTAAAATATTTTAGAAGACATTGATTATATTATTTGGCTCCAATTAAGATAAAAATTATTAGACTGATTTCCTTTGATTTATACGGGTTGAGGCAGATAACTGTTTTTGAAACTGCTCATACTTGGCCTTGGAGAAGGGACATGTGTGCTAGTGGGGGCATTCTGTTCCATTGTTCATAACATTAGCATTTCTATCTGAGTCGTGTGATTGTGGACGTTAGAACAGTGTACTTTTGCTCATACCATGTTTCAGCATTAGTTTCGTCACAGATTCAAAATATACCTAAATGACTCTGCCTCTTTTCATTATCTAAAGTTGAGTTAATTTCTTTTCAAGAGGTTCATACATGAAAACTGAGTCACTTGGTAATCCACTATTTGATGTTAACCCCAGAAGAAATAAATGTAGAAAGGGCGAAAGTAGCGATGTTCCGAAATCCACGCCACTATGTTCAGACACATTCTACAGAACTTCAGTGTGAAAACGAGAATGAATATCATTTGTAGATGTGATTTTCTATTCATGAATATAGTTAAACGTTATGTAATCAAGAATGCTTATCTGTCAATATAATTTTTTCTCGCGCCAATTTGTGATTATTTCAATCACAAATTGGCTATCCTATTAATCTGATCTATTATCCTTTCAATCCTATTAATCTGCCCCACCCCTTACAAAGAGACAACAAACTAAGTTTGCGATGAGTAAGAAAACATTCATCGATTTTAAGAGAGAAAATTTTTAAATTAAGTTATTACAAATGCGGAATTTTCTGCAAAAAATAATTCAATGTTATATTAAGAACGTATATTTGCTTCTAGAAAATTTTATTTTAATTTTATGAAAAAGTAAGGCTATTAAATATACAGCCTACTACTGAAGAAATACTATTATTACGTTTCCCTTTTCTATTATCTTTCTTATTTTCGACATTTCGTTTGTATTTTTTATAAATGAATTTTAATATGATATGGGTTTTATGTTCTTTTCCTTTGAACTTTTACTGTTTTCACCAATATTCTGCAACTAGCCCTACCTGTATAAAATGCTCGAAGTTCCAAAAATACATACACACTTTGTATCGCTTTGTATAAACAGTTTACAACATACATCAAAGTTTTATAGCTCAAATTAGTTAACACAAATACAGAATCTATGTCAGTTATCCGAAATGTTCGAATTATTGGCCTATATTATGCAAATACTGTTGATAGCGCCAACCGAAGGAATAGCAAACGTCGTTTTGAATATCATTTCGTATTTAGGCGTATGATCTTTAAATGGCTGCCCTCAACTCATCTAATTTTAATGTTTTGGAACTGTAAACATCATGCGTGAGGGTCTCTCAAATAGATATCCATCGGTTTAAGATCAGGTGAGCGAGATGGGAACTCATGCAACCTCTTCTTCCTACCATCTCTTCCCTGAAATTACGTTGAAATGACACCGTGTTCCTATTTATCCATCATATGTTTGGCGCAGTTTAGCCAAAAATGGCTCTTGCGCCATTAAACCCCAAACAACCAACCAACCAACCCTGAAATTACGTTAAGGCAGGCATTTTCGTCGCAGTGGCAATTAATGAATTAAATAACTTGTTTTTATCAGACTTTGATTCATGCTATTAGTTCTTTATCTAACAATTACTCTAAATGTGCATACAATTTTTGAGACACACTAGATTTAGTTATGACGATGTGTTTGCAGCAACACAGGAAAACCTTATTTTTACTTCTTCTGAAAAAGCAGAAACCTACCACTAAAGCTACACAGAAGCTTTTTGACGTTTAAAGATCTTAAGATGCCATTAACGCGGCAAAAAATCAATTAAAAAGTCAGTTGTTTAATGAAGAACTCATCACAGAAATCTCGTTAGAATTTTCTCTGGAACGAAATTAGCCCTTTTTTTATTCCTCTGACACATGATACGAAAAACTAACTGTTAATCATCTTTGATGAATATATTTTAGTTTTTTAATCTTTCCCTATTCTTTGTTTGTGTTTCGTGTAGCAAAATGAAGAAGATGCATGCAAGAGTATAAAAAATTCTAGATTAATTACAGAATTCCGTGCCCACCAATCTTTTTTCCCTAAATAAACATCTTGGGATTCACACAAGATGATTCTTTGATTGTAAGAAATAATGCAACAATGAAAACTCTGTCAGGCACATCGCCTGATTTACATTCTGAACTAGATTTTCAATGAACAAAGGAGCATTATGAATGTAAATCTTTGCTGAAAGAACTAACTGAATCTACTTGATGTATTTTTCCAATAAACTTAGCTCACACATTGAATATATGAGCCATCAATGCTGTTCATTTCTTTGAAAGCAACGCGTTTCAACACTTATTAAATTAAGTGAATTTAAATTCAGTACCTGTCGTCTTTCATCAGAAGTGCGAAGCAAATCCCCAGCTACTTTCAAATTTCCAAGAAGAGTTTGATTTCAAGCCATTTAATCTTTTTATTCATTTTTTCCTATCTTATGAAATGGCATTTCTCTGGAAGTGTGTAAATACACCTATCTTACAAAGAAATAATATTGGTGTATTTTCGCTTTTCAAAAACCAATATTTATTGAAATAAATCAATTGCATTAATTCAGCGGTTGACATAAGGCTTTGAAAAATAAACTAAAGAGAAAAGATCGAATCTTGATCTAAAAATAAGTTGATAAATTTTGATCTGGTTTGGCTTGTCGTATTAATGTCACGTTTCTGTGCTTAACAGGGGATTTTTGTGATGTTCGTGGTTCCGAACAGTATTTGGATGACAAGAATAGCACATGAGATTCCCACTAGTCTCCTTGTCCATACTAGGACAAGGATGTTTAACCTATGGCGAGAGATTTAGCGTGCACCAGGTTTTCATAAATAGCAAATCCTGGATGGGATTAAATCTCGTACGTTTGATATTTCACCAGGGGATTAAGATTCACGTGCATTTTCCTAAACAAAGCTTAAATCTCTGCATACTAGAAATTTTGGTGCTTTCAGCATTCTAATTGCATGAAAAATTCGTCTAAAAATTGCCGCTTTTTCACCAATTCCTCCAGTTTCATCTTTTGCGCGATCTCTCAATACTGTATGAGTTAAGATTCAAGAAACTGTATAAAAATTGCTTTTCAGGAAGTATCACAGCAAAGAAACAGAATTCCTGCGCTTTTTAATGGAAAGAAAGCAATTATCCATTGAATTAAAAGCATAATTATCATTTAAAATAGAAATAATATTAAGCAGATATTAAAGATTGTCTACTACTATAGAAGAAACTATAAATTTTTGCCTCTTCATGTGTTCCATTCAGCACTGCCTTTTATTTTAACTTATTTTTCAATAAAGGACTTCCACGTGACTCTTTTTCTTTATTTTCTGGTAAAGAATTTTTTAGTGTAAAAATTGTTGTTAATCTGATATGCTCAAATGAAGTGTGAACCTAAACGAACATTTTAAAGATATTCTCTCATCTCCGACTACAGTTAATATTTACTATGCAGATTTTAAGCACAGTTAAACAAATTTTAAACAAACATAATACACCAATTTCTACTTAAAAATCTTTGCATTACTGTGAATTTACACAAACGCAAGTGTTTGTTTCCCTGAGAAACTATATTTTTTAAGGTGTCTTCGTCACTTCTTTTCTCTACTTTCCCTAAAAAGAATTTGTCATTCTGAATAATGCTTGTTAACTTGATGTGCTCAAATAAAGTGCAAAAACCTAAAAGAATATTTATAAAAAAATGTTTTCTTCCCTGACTAAAGTTAAAATTTGAGGTTTAGCTTTTAAGCACATTTTAAAGGAATCAACGAATATAATACGTCAATTTATACTCACAAATTTTTGTAAAAGTTGGAACATTCATAAAGGCAAGGAAAGGAAAGTTTTTAAGATAATGATTTGAAAGAATTTAAACTTCATGGTTTTGAATTGCTAAATTTGCATATATAACATTGTTAAATATTTACTGTGTGAGTTTCCTGTTTCACTCAAATCTTTTCATCAATAGACTGGAAGTAAATTTAAATTTTAAATGATTTAAATAGATATATAAGTGCTAAACAGACAATAGGAGACGGCTATGAAAAACAAGATCACGATTTAAATAATTCATGCATTTGATATAAACATTGGAAATTCTGGACTTAGATCTATAGAAGATAGGACTTCTTTATATTCATGAGAAACTTCTACATTTTAGGAAATTCTTTTTATAGCTTTATTTCATTGCAAAGTTTATTCTCTTTAAGGCATTTTCAGAAACAACTGATGTTTAAGTCATAAAAGCAGTAATAAAATAACAGGAAATGTGTGGTTATAATAATAAAGGCGATTGATTTCAACATTGTAAATTTTGGTCTCTATTCCACTGCCAGTCAGAAATATTATAAGACACTTTTTAAATTCATGAACTGCTTTTATAGTAGCTAAATTATATGTTTACACTTTAAAGGGAATTTACATTTGAGAAGTAGAGAACCTTTATTTCATTGTAAAGTTTATTCACCTTAAAGCATTTTCAGGAACAACTGATGTTTAAGTCATAAAAGCAGTAATAAAATAACAGGAAATGTATGGTTATAATAATAAAGGCGATTGATTCGAACATTGTAAATTTTGGTCTCTATTCCACTGCCAGTCAGAAATATTATAAGGCACTTTTTAAATTCATGAACTGCTTTTATAGTAGCTAAATTATATGTTTATACTTTAAAGGGAATTTACATTTGAGAAGTAGAGAACTGTTTGTATAAATGTTAAATACGAACACAAACCTGTTTTATGAACGAAATAGTTTTACTTCCCATGCATTATTTCTGTATGCCTTATCATGAATTTAAACCTTTAATTTATATTTCATTCGATAAAAAGCTGTTTAAGGCTAGTAAAAATATAACACATTTTATGTCAGCGAACTAAATATACAAATAAACCAGCGGGAGTGTTCTCCCCTAAACTTTCTCGTATACTTCCCCAAAAAGGTGCCGTTTCCCCTTCCCCCGCGTGGCTAAAAAAATTCGAACCTATTGTTACCCAGAATCCAATGACTATCAGAAGGTTTTTCATTATAGTGATTGAAAAATATCTAGGCAAAAGATGAAATTCAAAGAGATGCGTAACGATTTTCCTCTCTTACCGGCTCAAGGACAAACTGGCGTAATTCGCTACGCCGTAATGAAATTCCTCTCCGTTCTTCCAGTACGCATGCGGTGGAGATGACGGATTCTCTTCAAAAGTAAATTATACGGACCGACAGACAGTCAACCCTTTGACGGATTTGGCCCAAAATTTTATACGGACCTACATTCATGACGATAAAACTGTGTATAAAATTTTATCCATCTGGCTTTTCAAGTTTTTGAGTCATAGCGTTCGCATGACCTCGAATATACAGACAGACAGACTTCCCGTTGACGGATTTTGTCCAAAATTTGATAGAAACCTACAAATTATGTTTAAAGACCACATACCAAATTTCATCCCCGTAGTTCTAATAGTTTTCGAGTTATCGTGTTCACAGACAGACAGACATAATTCCAAAATTGTGTTTTTCGGACTCAGGGAGGTCTAAAACGTGGAGATTCGTCAAAATCTCGAGTTCGAATTTTTTGATGATATCAATACTTTCTCTTTGTATACTTCGTATACGAGAAAGTAAAAACATGAAAAGTACATAATTGGAATAAAGTATTAATTTCTGTTATTAGAAAAAGACTATTATTTCAAAGCTAATGATATTGAAATAATCAGTATTCTGAAAAAAAATTTCCATTCAATACATGCATTCAACAGACTTTCCATTTTCAACCAATGATGAAGGGAGAATAAATCACTGTTAAGAAGATCGATTTGTTAAATTAATTAATCATTGTAATTGTACGTCATTTCTTCAAAGAAAATTTTTGAATTGATATCAACGGAGAGTTGATTTGTTCCCAATTTCTGCTCACCATTTCTAAAATATTCATTTCAACTTTAATAATAATGTTTATTTCTTTTTCTTCATAATAAAATAATCACTATTCATTTGCTCCAATAGCAGATAATTCGTTCTAAAAAT
>BGPR01023605.1:0-22121 GCA_013235015.1 Araneus ventricosus | reverse complement strand
GGGTATTGAATATCGCTTTTCAGCTCATAACTTATAAGCAATTCTAGCAGACAAAAAACTTTTAGTATAAAAGTTGTTCGTTATCATAAGGTGATAATTCGCCTAATTGAAAATTTTTTTTCAATCTTTATTCGTAACAGAGCTATGGGAAAATGATAAGATGGGGAGGGGATTGAAAATGGCTTTTTAGCTCATAACTTCTCAGAAATTGTGGCTATCAAAAAAGTTTCAATACAAAAGTTGTTTGTTGTGATAAGGCAATAATTCGCCTAATTTGAATTTTCTTTCTATCTTGAATCGTAAGGGAATTATGGGAATATGAAATTTTCAGTCCCCCACCATTTCCACCCCCTTTGAGTTGGTTAGCCCACCTGTGAACTCGGCCGAGATTTTCACCGTCCTTACAACATATCCATCACCAGTTAAAATCTAATCAAGATTACTCTAGTTATCGTGTTTACAAAATAACACGGGCCAAAGCGTTATGTATATACTTCTCTACTAATAATAAAAGGAAAAGAACATTTTGCCCTCTATTCTCATAAGTATTGGAGCTACAAGAATGAAAGAGGATGGAAGAAACTGCAAATGACGAGAGCTTTCCAACAAGGGGTAACATGCTTAGGTCAAAACGTACTTTAAGTTAGGGGGAGAGGAGGGGAAGGGTGGGAGAATCACTTTTCAGCTCATAACTTCTAAGAATTTGTACCTATCGAAAAAGTGTAAATACAAAAATTGTTTGTTATGATAAGGCGATAATTCGCCTAATTTGAATTTTCTTTCTATCTTCATTCGCAAGGGAATTATGGGAAAATGAAAATTTCCACCCCCCACCATTTCCACCCCCTTTGAGCTGGATAGCCCATCTATGAACTCGACCGAGATTTTCACTATCCTTACAACATATCCCAAGCTGGTTAAATTTACCTCAAAATTACTCCAGTTATCGTGTTCACAAGATAACATGGGAAAAAGCGTTATACATATATATATACCTATATATATATATATATATATATAAACTTTTTAACGAACGGTGGTTTTGGGTTCTAGGGGTCATGATCGGTGAAGATCTGCAGAAATTTTCCGAAAGTCGTGTCATGAGAACCATTGCAATAGGTAGAGTTCCTATAAGGAATCTACCTAAAAAAGCAGGAAACCGCTAAAGGCCATCTACGTTTTCATGTATGTGTCCGCGCTTAACTTTTCATGTGAAAAAATAATAATAAACTTTAAAAAAGTTAAACAAAACCGTGGTTTGAAAAGTATAAAATAATTTTATTTTAAAATCGGTGCCAAAATAGAAACAATATTAAATCTATTTATAAACCTTAATCAACAATAGAACCTTAAAACTACACGTGGCTACCACGTAATCTTTCAATACGAGCTCATATAGGTACTTATGCGTTTAACCTCATCTTATACTTATATCAAAAACAGAACAAATATGAAATTCAAGGCTCTTCTTTACAGTACTTCCTGATATTGTTATGGGGTATCAATGGTTTCTTAAAATGTAAATTCCATGTAATCAAAAAAGGGGGATAATAGAGGGTTGGTTGTATGAGTTTTAATGGCGCAAGAGCCATTTTTGGCCATGCTGCGCCAAACAAAAGGTGAAAAATGGAAACATGTTGAAATGAGCGGTTTATAAAATAGAATCAATTTTTCCTTTGTTCCCAATTTAGAATAAAAACGTTAATTAATAAATAGACAATCTAAAACAAAATGAAAAAAAAACAATGGACCAACAAATTCTAAAAAACAGGATATTACTATATAAAGTTAAAAATTCCAATGGCATGTAAAAAAGTAAAAATATGTGGATGGGGATGTTCTCCCACCAAGTAGTAGGATAATAGAGGGAAAAAACAAATTAAATTTAACTATTTTCTTTGAAATATCTATTTCTTTTTTCCTGCTAACCTCACCTTATACTTCTTTAACTAACTTTTTGAAGACAAATTTTGATTTTAATACATTCATCGAATATAAAGGATTTATTTTGCATCAAAAATGAATTCTGCGAATTATTTTGTTGAACTACGAGTGAAAACGAATTTCGTTATCAAACAAGTCGTGAATTTAAACTAATTTTTAAGATATTCTTATTAACTTTCAATAGTACTGTAATTTTTTAAAAAATAGAAGAAACATTCAAATATCCATTGAAAAAATTTATGCAATAAAATAACAAGAGCAAGGTTTTTTTTTAAAAAAAGAATCTTAAAGAAGGGGTGGGATATTCTATATTTATTATTTTCTTCCCTTTGATAAATTCCATGTAATTAAACGGGAAAAAACTAATTAAATTTAACTATTTGCTTTAAGATACCTTCTTTTGGCTGCTAACCTCACCTTATACTTCTTTTAAAAACAAAAAAAGATATCGAATTCTGAATTTACTATGCTTCATGATATACAATTTTAATAGATATAATATAGATTAATAACTCACATCAAAATGATCTCCACAGACACAATGAATGCTGCTTGCTGATAATTCCAGATTAAGCTTCGGATCTGTCTACATCGCTTTACACCAATTTTTGCGAATAACATAATTTTTGCACATTGATAAATAATTTATCGGGTGCCGTTACAGTTGTATTACTACATTTAGGAACAATACAATACTTGGTTCATGCCGACATTATTTTATCTGATGCGATAGTCGGAAAATATAGAAAAAAAGAGAATCTCTACAGAAAGCGAACGGGAAGGAAGTGTGTGTCTCCCCTGTCAAGCAACTATGACGCCAGACCTGTTTCGCACCAAAATGGAGCATTTTTCCTCGCGTTTTCTGAGAGGTGAACTTCGATTGCAAATTTAAAAAAAAAAAAAAAAACTGTTTAAAAAAAAAAAAGCTATTTCTTCCTTTAGAGCTTTTCATTTCAGTTGTTTTGTTTCAGTCTTATCTTTGGATCCTTCAATTTCTAAATACTGCATGTATATTGCTCTAGCTGAGGTGGCAGCCGTCCTAATTTCTTTAGTAATTTTTAAGTCATAAATAGCCCCAGACAGCTTAATAAATTCTTGAATTACACGCTGGGAAATATATGAAGCGTCTTTTAAATTTTCTATTTCCAGGGCCTTGTTCACTGAAAAACCTTCTTGTCCATGTGACAGTATTAATACCATTTTGATAATCTTCCAAACTTTTTCATAATGATTATTGCTAAAATAAGTTTGTAAAAAAGCATCAAGGGAATCACTCTTTGGATTGAAAGAAGTAAATTCAAATGAATTTGGATTTACAATATTTAACAGAAAATCTGCATAGAGTAACAAATTTCACCTCAATCCTTTTCCAAAATATGTTTATTTTGCAACAACACAATCAATACCTTTTTAATTTTTTTCTGTGCTTTTTTGGGATATCCAGCCATTACTCGTGGATCAATGCAAATCGCATGTTTTACTAGTGCGTAATTCACAGGACATTTCTGCATGAAATGTTTTATCATTGTTATGATGTTTTTTTGACTATCCTGTCTGAGTGTGAAAACATCCTTGCGTGCTAATTTCTTATTTTTTTTATCTTTTCTTTCATTAGTTTTTCTGCAGCAAATCCTAAATACACTTAAGTTTTATCATTATACAAGTTTGGGTCACTGAAGTTGAATTTGCATAAAGTCTCAGGTTTCTCATTCTCTAGTTTCAAAATTTTGAAATGTTGAATGCAATCATTAACAAGTTTTAAAACATCACTGGCAAAAAATGGAAGTAAAGGTTTATTATTTTGATACTGTTCTAAAAATGGTAACAGCACTTTTGATAATCATTCCTATGGAACCATGGACCAATAAAGGCCATCTGTAACTCCTCCCGTATTTCCCAAAGTGTATGCGATGGATATGGATTCGTAGAATGCAAGCAGTGTTGTCCTCCCCTCCCATTCCGCGAGAACCACGTCGACCAAGATTAGAGCCAGCGATAAGGAGGAATTAGAAAAACGATAAACAGTGAAATTTTAAATTTTTTAATAATGGCAGAGTAAAAAGTAAGGACTTTCAAGGACTTTTTAAAAATGGGGCATAAAAATAAGGATTTGTAAGGACTAAATGTAAAAGTAAGGACTTGTAAGGACGCGTGCAAACCCTGTACTAGCAGTACGCACACAGGACTTCAACAAAATGAAAAAAGAAGGGGAAAAAAAAAAAAAAAACGCCCACAATGGCATGAAAAAGTTCTGAAAACAAAACAAAAGATACACATTATTGATTTTCCCGCTTATTTTTCTTCACAATAATGACATTTCAACTGGTGAAAATGCAGAGTATGTTAATCGGAAACAATATTAAAAATTGCAACGTGAAAATGATTATTATAAAGCAAATAAAATATGCAAGACATAAACACATTAAGACACTGCCGAAAATAATAATCAAAGTTATTCATTTGAAGGTTATGACATCTCCTGTGCTCTGCACCACCAGCCAATGAAATTGCCTACAACGTTGCAGAAAAGTGTCACGTAACAGCCGTAAATATGCCAAAAATGACCCAAAACAACACAAAACATTAAATAAAAAATTTTCTAAATTGAATTTTAAAATTCCGGCTTTGAGGTGCATTGAGTCACCTTTACGACTACATGTGTGCCAAATTTCATGACTGTGAGTGCGATAGATTCGTCTGGACATTGTGTGCACGCACACAAACATTTCCTTTTATAAGTATAGATTCTTTCGAAAAAAGTTAAACTTTGTGTCTGCTTGGATCTTTAAGCTCTTTCGAAGGACACTTTTTCAATTTTTTTTTTTTTAATTGGAAAAATATATCCCTAATTGTTTCGTCAGTATTTGTTGATGAAAAGCAATAATATCAACCATTTTTTCTAAAGTCGTTGAGCAGAAAGTTGCATTAGCTGATGGTTGCAACCCATAGCAGATTTTTGTCCGAGAATCAGCGCTAGAAAGGCAAAAATAAACTCTTGAATGTTAACCCCGATTGAGGCCGAAATTCACTTTTCTCTTTACATTGGGAAAGGAATAGTTAATTTCGATCTGATTTCGAGTATATGAATTTTTTGTTCTTTCTTTCCTGCATTTTCTCTTAATAAAAGGTCCGTGGTCAGAGAGACGAAAGGAATGTATTTGAAGTTGAACGGGCGACCAATCCGACAGATCAGATGGGTTTGAGTAGCCGTTAATAGAGGTTATTTTAACATCATGTCTGTGGGCCGAAAAATTCTGTGCTGAACAAAAATGGTCGTTGAGAGGAGTGACTGCTGTGTATCGCTACACTCTTGTTTAATATAGAAACTTTAGTTTTCCACATTTTAGTTTACAAATATTCAACCCTTTTGCCGAATACTAAATAGATATTTGGCTGAATATCTTCAGGGTAATAATCTTTTAAAAATGTGCTTTTTAATGTATTCAATGAAGAATTACTATTCAGTAGATTTATTAACAAATGTCCTAACATTTACCCAATTTTAAGTTGGATTGCACATAAGTACATTTAATGTTGCATACCATGTATCATTGTAAAGCCTGAAAGCCTTATGATGCAAGAACAATAAATGTTCATCATTTTCAGGAAGAAGTCTGCTCTGTTTGGTTTCATACATATATATTACGAGATTCAGAAAATAAGTCCTCACTATATGCTGTGCTTCCAGGAGCTGAAAGATATTTTCTTGATGTATTTGCAAATCTTGGAAATTTTTCTGTTTTTTTTTTTCCCCTCATCAATCGTGGACATTCTATCCTAGCTATTAGAAATTTTTATAAAAATAGGAATTTACTTTTAATAACTTTAATTTATCCGCCAAATTTTTTGTTTGTATTTAGCATTGCCATAGTCTGCTATGCTGACTTTTTTGCTTCTGTTTAGTAAGTCCAAAATGAAGAGGGTTTCTCAATTTTTATTATTGGAATTAAGATAATTAGAATCTTACAAAAAATGCATTAAGGTGTTAATATTTTTTAAATATGCAAAAAATAATTTTAAAAAGCCATTTTTTCCCTTTAAAATTTGAGCAGCAATTGATTTAAAAACAAAAGTAAAATGTTTTTAAAAAGTAGGTATTTGGCCGCGAAATATTCAGAATTTGATCTGAAATTTGGCCAAATATTGGGTATTTGGCCAAATCACTATTCGTATCCCTAATTAATACTCTTAGAAAGCTAAAATAAATATTTGTATAATTAGGTAAAGATGGAGTTGATAATGAAAATATGCTATATATTGAAGTTTTTCATGTTTTGAATAAAATAATAACTTGTTTGAAACTATGGAGATATTATTACACAAAACAGGTTAAAAACAATACAAAGATCATATAATCAAGTTCTTTCAACATTTTATAATCAATAAAATAGATACCATCAGTGATGACTAGCTTTCGAATAAAACCAGTTGCTCTTTTTCCAGTGGGATATAATTGGCATATTTTCCCCTAAATTAGAAAAAGAAAAATATGTATTTAAAATACAAAAAGAACATAAATACTGAAAATAAGAAGTATTATCATTATTAATAGAAATATTATTATTGCTGATTAACACAAACATATTCCCATTTAAAAGAAACTCCTAACTCTTGAAGTGGTCTTTATTTTAACAGAATGAAACACAAATATTGTATGACGGATGTGAACAAACCAAGCAGTGCCAAGGCAATAAGAAAAGCACTTACACAAGTAAAAATCTCCAATATGTTAATCTTTAATATGTGTGTATTTTAAAAGGCTTCTCATACAGGAGAGATGTTCCATATTCAAGGATTCATAAATGATGCTTTACACATGTCAACTCCCAAGGACTTTTAGTACAGTAGAGTCCCTGTTATAGTTTTGATATACGGCATCACTGCCAAGATTTTGTAATATTGGCAACTTTTTGGTTCAAGTTAAGTTTAAGGTACGGAAATTCTTGTTTTTTGGAATTAAAAAAAAACACACCTTAGATTCCTAACATTCAATGAAAAAGCGAAGCTACGAGGTTCCAGCTTTGCTGAAAGCGAAACCGCTGATGTTTTTTTAAGTTTAAAAAATTTGTCCGGAACGCGTATGCAAGAGAACACTAAAATGTTCAACAAAAGAGTCGCCATGTTTGTTTAGGAAACACAACCGACGCCATGTTTGTTTACACAATAAAAAAGTCCCTAAAATAACAAAATATCACCAGTGATGCCATATATCGAAGCTGTTAAGAATTCCTTTAATTTGGATAAGATGGGATCGAAAGTCCATATTAAACAGAATTTGCCTTAAAATGCACGTAATACAAGTTTTAGATGGGTAAAACTATAAAAATCATTAATTTTTCCATAAATGCATACACTTTTTCTTACAGCTTAATTTTAGTTTTAATACTACTGTATATGTAGATCTAACTTTATAACCAACAAACTGATATAAGATTAACAAAACAAAATATTTTTGTACTTAATTCGAAAACATACTTTATACATAATTTTTTTAAATCCCATTTGGATTAACCCAATGTCAATACAAGCAGGGTCCAGATTAGCGGGACTCTATTGTAGTTAGGATATTAACATAATAATTAGAGTTTTCTAGGATCAACTTTTTTTTTCAGTTAAAAAAATTGAGATAAAAAAACTTACAGGAAATTTTGAAATTACCAAAAAGAAATTTTGAAGAAGTTAAGAACTAATTACTAATATCATATTTCTGGGGGAAAGAATTGCTGTTTGGTATCTGTTGAAAAAAAATATTCTCAGAGAATGAACTTTTTTTTTATCAAGAGGATAATAACAAACATATCTTTACTGTCCGTAAATAGATAAAGAAAAAATAATGGATTTAACTCTTTGAAAAGATTTGTTTGTGAGTGCATACATATTTGAACACGTTGAAAAGTTGATTTTCGTCCAAAATTCCCATTTTTTATTTTTTGGATAGTTTATTCATTTACCTTTCTAAAACATATTTACTTTTGTCATTATGTTAATTAGAAGATGATATATTAATTGTTTTATAACAAACCGAAAACTGGAAGTGGGCGTTTAAATAACCGGAAGTTGTCATTTAAGGGACAGAAACCTGTCAAAAATTCTTTTAAACTCCATTTTTTCAAGTTAATATGATGTTAGCATATTTTTAGGAATGTTTTTAAAGTTTAGATACTTAATTTAAGCGCTTGGAAAAACTAAAATTTGATTTTTCTCACAACTAGATTTTAAGCATAATTTTCAAACATCATAACTCAAGATCTTATCATTCGATTGTTCTGAAATTTTCTGAACACTTTCTTCAAATGTTTCTCTAGTGAATGTATTAGAATAATGTATACAGTAACAATATTTTTTTAATTATGGTCTTTTATTTGAAAAATGACATAAAAAATTTTATAATGATTGTTCGATTGGCTCTAAAATTTTTATTTATCCAAAAAATGTTAAGATTCTAGTACAAGCACTAGTTCATATTATGTAGTTTATTTTAGTATTAGTTTTATTTGAAATATTACAAAAGTTTGACCTCTAGCATGTTTCAAGGTTTTGAAAATTTCCTCTAAAAAACAGCACAAATTTAGGTTTTTTGAAAATTCATAATAATTTATACTCAAAAATAATACTTTATTATTAATCTTTATAAAGTTCAAATCTAAAAAAACATATTATGGTGTTTTTATATAACAATTTTTAAAAAAATTGCTCCGAACGTGTTCGGATACCTAATAATATTACTATAGTCAATGGAAACTCAAGCGGACAGTACACACAGAGAAACAATTGAGTTGTTCAGAAGCCAAAGAGAATAAGTCCAGAAAAAAAAATTGAGAAAATTCATGTTTTTTAATACAATAATTTTTAAATGTTTTAGTTTTTAATTTGATTAGTGAAAGTATATAAAGTCTTCTAATGAAGCAATGAGTGAATCTTTTAATAACCAAAAATAATGTTGTTAATACCATCAAAATTTTTTAAAAACCTGAAGACATCAAAAAATGGACTTATCTGCTTTGGCTTCTAAGCGACTCAATTGGCCTCATTACAGGTGAATGACACAATATATGTTTCTACATATATTGGCTTATACAAATTACACCATAAAATTAAATGGTCTTTGTTCTTAATATAGCTTTATCAAACAGCATATTGTATATCGTTGATTGCCAAGCAGAAGTCACCAAGTCTACAAAAGTCTTTTAACGGACTACTGCAGTTGATTATAATTTCAAATTAATTATTTCGTAATATAAACTTGTTATCTAAGCATTAGTAACCCAACCATAGGAGCTGAAAATCTGTAAAATAATTTTTTCTACTTATCATAATGACTTAAAATTATTTAAATACGAATTGATTATATCTCAAAATTATAGTTTTGGATTTACTGATTCCTGCTTGAATGACAAAGATATACAGCATAATTTTGGTCAAACTTGTCAATTACTTCCAATTACATTAGAGTCATATTCAGGATTATTCATCTGGGTGTAATGATAGATTACATGGCTATTTTATACTGTTAACTTGAGTTAACATTGACTATAGAATTTAAATTTTTAAGAAGGTATGTAATCACTAACTAGTAAGTGAAATTTTCGACAGTCAATGAACAGTATGGGGGGGGGGGACTAAGAAATTCATAGTTTTGCCTCTGTCATGGTTTTCTTTTTCACTTTTCTCAGGACAGCATAACAAGCCATTTCCTTGCCTTGAAACTATATCAGTGCAAACACAGTGAACTAGACTTGGCCAATTTTCCACATGTAAGTAAGTCATGCCACCAGTTAAAAATACTGATGTTATACTACTTGAGCATTTGACAATCACCCTTATACCTATGTTTTGATGCTTTTTCATTATAATCACACCACTTGGTGCTTTTTTTTGGTCTTGGCAAATTTTCTTATAGCGATGCATACCTTTAGCGAAAGAATTCATGCATTTCTTACAGCAAAAGTTTGTGATAGTTTCTTCCCAGAGGTTAAATGTCTTTTTAACTATCTCTGAGGCAATATTTTTATTACTCTTGCAATGCTTTTGGGTAAACTAAAGTTTAGGGTGCACTTTCGCTTCTCTTCTCTTAGGCTTGCCTATTCTTTGTCGCCAAGAGATAGATGGCTTGGCAATATGAAAATGATTGTTTTGGATGTGCAACGATGCTTATACTGAAATGCAGCAATCTTTATATTGGTGTCTTATGCATAGCCGCTTCTTGCATCTCATTTTAACTATCTCCCTCTTTGCTCTCCTCAATTTAATCAAATTTGAATAATACTTTGGTTGGAATTCTTAGGTTTTAATTTTGACAGTTTTGATCATTTCCAAAGGGATTTGTTTAGACTGCCATACTCTTTGTTCCTGTTGAACTTTTAATGAAGGAACGTTTTGAGGCAAGAGCTCATTTTAGAATTTTTGGTTCCCTGAATTAACAAGCAAAGCTATTGTCCATTTTAATAACCCGAGACTAGCACTTTTGGACAATTTTAAACCGGAAAGGGGTGTCAGGCAATGAGTCAGATGAGCGCATTTCCAGAGTTCTTTCTTAGATCACGCTACATAAAATGTAAACATCTCCTCTTCCATTCTTTACTTTCCCCCTATTTTCATGAAAATAACTACGACTGGCACATGTGCAAAAGCGCGAAGGGTTTTGAAATCTGTTGCTAAACAATACTAGATTCCGGCTCCCACTGCCAGCGAAGCTGCTGATGTTTTTGTAAGTTAAAAAATTTTCCCGGCATCCACTTCAGAAGCAGCAGGCATCACATGCACAATCTGTTCTTTTCAGATGCCAAAGAGCAGGCAATCCTAAGGAGAGAAACGAAAGTGCACCCTAAACTTTAGTTTTACCTTCTTTCTACTATGACATCTTTCAAGGTGGTGGTGAAACCCCTAGGTTCCCTATTGTTAGCAAAGATGTAAGATGCATTTTTAAGTTAAAAAATTCTGCCCGGTGTCCACTTGGCACCCATGTGTCCCTCAGGCACAATTTATCCCAATTCATTTATATAGTTCAAAAACAAGTAAAACAAACCTGTTCCTCCTATTTAACACAGTGCACACAATGACTGTAACATCTCAAGTGGGCACTGGCCAAAATTTTTTATATTAAAAAACATCCCATGGCTTCACTAGTAAATTGAAAGTAAGGAATCTATATGAAACCCCAGTATCACGACAAAGGCGTGTGGAAGAATCAAGCCAAAATGCCCCAATTTGATGTAAAAAATGCATGGTATGGTTATAACAGACTAGTATGTATGTTTCATACAGAATGAGCTTATGAAATGTACAATATACTATGGCAGTGGTTCCTAACCTGTGGACTGCAGACAGCATATTTAGTGAGCCACAGAACACTAACTAGTAAGAATTGAAATCAGGGGAGCTTCAAGAGTCTTCACTTATTTTTCACTTTATAAAACTATATATTTTTAATCATTTTACATTAAGCTTTAATAAGACATATGCGTGCAAATAATATATATATGTTTATATTTCTTTACTTTCATATTCAGTTAGTGGGCCTCAAAATATTTTTTACACAACAGGTAGTCCGCAAAACCAAAAAGGTTGGGAACTGCTGCACTATGGTAACAACGTAACATTTGTTGCAACATCTATATATCTGGATATGTGTGTTGATAATAATATATATGTATTGATAAATCATTTTTAGTTAAACATCATAAAAAAATCTTTTTATTTTTAATAAAAGTCAAGTTATTCATTAATTTTGTGATTTTATTTTCTCATCTATATTCTGAAATTTAAAGAATGCATCATTTCAATTTTGAATACAAGGATCTTTTAATATTACAAAAAAAAAAGATAAATTTAATCAACATATTTATGACTACACAACATAAATCATACAAATTTAAGATGATGTGAAAAGTAACATAATTACCAATTATGAAAATATATTAAAATAAAATCAAAATCAGTAATTTTATTTAATAAATTGTTAAAACACAATCACAACTTGGGACAACCACTGGTGATAATCTTGTATTGGCGATTTTTTGTCGCCTAACCGAACATCGTATCGTTAAGGCGCCAAAACAAAATATCGCCAATGGTGTTCTATATTAAAGCTATTGAAATAAAAGTCGCCAAAACAAAATTAGCGCCAGTGATGCCGTATATCGAAGCTGTACCAAAAATTTTGCTACAAGTGTAAAATTTAAAAAAAAAATCTGGGATATAAAAGATTAATCTATATTTCATATGCATTGCATCATAAAAAGTATTTACATCAGTATTTAAATTGAAAAATGATACGAACTACAATCGCTTTGTCTTGATAATTTTCACCTGTTCTCAGTTCTGCAAATAAAATTGCACGACAATTGCTTGGGACTGCATTTAAAACAGTCGATGGGCACCTTTCTGATTGCTTTTTGTTATTGATATTAAAATTTTGATCCATCTTAATAACTACCATCTTGTTCGAAAAAGCTACATGAAGTGTTTGTTTACATTTTACAAAACAAATTTGAAAACCAAAAGCGAGGGAAAAACTTTTCACTCGCAGTCAAAGTTACGGTTCAGAATTCGGCATAATTAAGAAAACGAATTTATTGCTACAGCCTACGGCCCTCAATAGTCACACAAGATCGAGAGAAAAAAAATAATTATTATGCAATATCTCCGAATATTTCTTAGGTATAAATATCAGAGTTTGAGCCCAGAATAAACGGCATGTTACCAATGTCCAAGGTGCACAGAAGAAGTTGAGCGAGGGCAGCCCGTCACCTCAGATAGATATGCAGACGGTCAAACACATTGCAAACTATAGAAAAAACACCGAGTACACCGAAGCACCTCAGATTCGAAACACCGACAGCTCGCTTCCTAAATCCGTCGTCTTAGCCCCTAAGCCAGCTGGACTTCAATTGCGGAGGACAGATTGCGCTAATAGATCGTATATCTACACATTTTATTTTGAACTGTCTTCTTGATTTCATTAATTTTTTAAATTTTGAGTTGAGAATATGATTTGAAGACAAAGGGAGAGCGAATTTCGCTAATAACTACGTTTTGTTAGTAGAATAAATTATGAAATTAGGGTTCAAACGTAATTACTTTTAAATATATGGAACAAAATGTAAGTTATTATTTTTCAACAAACATTGACTGTTTTTAGGTTTAATTTTGTTTATGAACCTTTAAAATTACAATATTAAGAGAAAGGCGATATATAGTTTTCTTTAAAGTGCGAGTTCTATATTTAGTAGAAAGATGGAGAATTTTTCAAATTTTTTTATAAAAAGACCTAGTTAGTTTTTCACAAATTATCATTGATTTATCTTTATATATAAAAGGCAAATACCATGACTCACTTACAACGAAATCTCCCACACCACTTGGACTAGAAACTTTAAATTTGGCAGACGGTTGCTTGTGCTCACTTAAGAAAGGATTTTTCGAAATTTTAATTAGAATTTAAATTATTTAAAAATTACTTTAAATTTTAACTTTTTTCCGGAATACCTTCGGATCCTACTATCGCAAAAAATAAACATTTTTACATCTTATTAAAAATAAAAAAATACGTTTTCAATGACACCCCAGATAGCAATTTTAGTTTGCAGCAAGCTTGTCACAAATTTGTCATGACAAGAATGCAAGCTTGCCACAAATTTGTCATGACAAGAGTGCAAGTTTGCAGCAAGTTAACGAAAGCTTCGAAGTCACCCTGAAACGAACTTACAGCAAGCTTGTGCAAACTCATTGCAAATTATAGCAAAAACAGAATATGAACACAACCCGGGATAGAACTCGCGATCTACCGCTTAGTAGCCAAACATCGATACCACTCGGCCAGCTGAACTACGAGAGGAGAAGATAGATTTTGCTAATACATCGTTCGATTCGATTCGTGTACGATTTATTTTTATTTATTTTAAACCTTTTTCTTGATTTCATTAATTTTTTGAGTTGAGAATATGATTTGAAGTCAAAGAGCGATTGTCGCTAATAACTACGTTTTGCTAGTAGAATAAATTATGAAATTAGAGTTCAAAAGTAAAAAAAAAAAAAAATGAAATGATTTTCGTCCTTTCTTCAAGCATTCAAATCTCATCATTTAATCTCATGCTTTCCTGCCATTTTAAAATTACGACGCATGAAAACGCTTTCAAATTTTCATAATTGCATTATAGGTAATTTATTAAAATTTTGGTTAGGTTTAAGAGTACAGTACAAACAGAGTACAAACTTGAATTTCCTCAAGTGATAACTCATCCAATATGATATTAGAAACTGGAAATTACAGCCTGAAACTAGGAATTACAAAAAGGCAATAGTATTCGGAAAAATTTACAAAAAGGCAATAGTATTCGAAAAAATTAACTAATTTTTAAATTTTATTGTCTACCTTCTATACTCACGGGTCTTTTAGATGTCTGTGAATTTTTTGCCACCTCACTTTTTGTACCCAGTGGTTCACACGGGCGTCCATCATGTTCGGCTTTCATGACCAAATTCAGTGTCAGCCATTCTACCGATGAGTAATAGATGAATTGAGGGAGAGTTATTTGAAACGCAGCTTTTAAGTTTCGTCAGCTGCGATGCATCATACAAAATTATATGGTTTTCATTTTAAAATTTACGTCTTTAAATATTTTACTATCTGTCAAATACAATAAAATTTTCAGTTTTTTGTTCATCTGTCCTGAGTTATCGTGGCTGAAACTGCGATGGTTAATGCTATAATTAATATAAAATGCAAAAATAAAAACTAATTTAAACCGGCAAACACTAGCCGAAGGCGACTAGTTGAATTAATAAATAGAAGGACAGTCTAGGAGATGCTATTAAAAATCGGTTGTTTTTTTAAAACAGAGACAAAAATCAAAATCAGATATATACAACTGTATCCAGGTCGTGGTGTGTAACTGTGCTGTATCAACTTTGCAGCAAACTTGTTTTGTAATTGTGGTGTGAAGTTTGTCATAACAACTTCACAGCAAACTCGTTTTGCAAGTGGGTTGGTCGATTATGCTTTGTTACCTTGCAAAGTTGCCGCATCAAGTTTGTCATGACAAGATAATATCAAGAAAAATCACACTTGCTGAAAGTGTACATGCTACCTGGGTCTAAAGTAAAAGAGAAACAGTCTTTTTGAACATATAAAATTATTGCAAAGGGACAAAACCCCATTACACACTCCGATCTTTTCGTACATTTATATTCTTGGGGTGCTTATCTGATCATGATTAAATCGTTCTAGAAAGCGTAAAGCAGTGACTTGACTCAACAATTCTAAGATTTTTGAGATTACGTACAGAAACATACTATTGCTTAGTATATATGTGCACCCCTCCACCTTTAATTTCAAAACAACGACGGCTGGAATCATAACAGTGGTGTCCAGGTAATAGTGAAGTGTTGATATAAAGAAGTGATGTCGCAAAGTAGGAAACATTACAAAGAAATTCGGAAGGGAGTTTTACAGGGGGAAGCGTGGATTGACAGGCAGCGGTCATGCCTGGACCCCTGACCTTGGCAACGAACGAATGAAGAATCGCTACAACTCCGGAGCAACAGACCATCATTTTAAGGAGGCTGATCAGTCTGGATGTATAACGCGAAGCGCCGGAGGGGTCCGAGCCCGAGACTGCAGCAGAACTGGGAAGGACCTTATACTATTGTCAAGAAACTGAACGTTGTCTACAGAGTTCAGAGGTCGCTAACACCAAGCCAAAAGTCATTCACATTAATCGGTTAGCTCCCTAACCGGGCTACTGATCATAGCTCTATGTTATGATACTGCCGGGACGTGCAGTCTTTGAAGAGGGGAGCAGTGTTACAAAGATGATGCAATGTTCCTGCCTCGTTAGTTTTATGGTTGGGAAGGGAGTTTTACAGGGGTAAGCAGGGAGTGACGAAGCAGCGGCCAGGGCCGGACGCCTGATCTTGGGAACGAACTTCGCGACCATTGTGGCGACTTGGCGACAAATCGAAGATTCCCGACTATGCGATCATTTTCTCGGTATCTTCATTAGGAGAGGAGATACTTGAATGTGCTAGATATTTCCATGTGACGTAACAACCAGTCGAGCAAGGGTATATAAACGGAGTGCGAACGCCTTCAAGGAACGAATTTGGAGTTTCGTCTGCATTGCGAGCTGGAAAGCCGGTGAGCTGAGATCTATTGAAAGTGCTGTTACTGTCATTATGAGTGATTTGCTGACTGTTTGTGTTTCTAAATCCGAACTGCTGTTACTGTTATTACTAGTGAATTGTTGTCCGTGTAGCTAATCTGTACAAGAGTTATTATTCCTGTTATCTGTGCTGTGTGTTTTCCCTGCATATTTGAGAATAAATCTTAATTTTCCATTATCCTGCGTGTTGGACTGTTTACACCATACACCCACAGAACGATTTTTGTAACAGCATCTATGCGGAGAGACCACTTACAGTGGTATCTTGCAACGAAATTCATAGTTAGCATTTTTATCTCAAAAACCGCACGAGATGATTCGATTTACTCATGCTGCTACCTCCTATCGAGATAGCATGCACATTTGCAGCAAGTGTGATTTTTCTGGATATTATCTTGTCATGACAAACTTGACGCGACAACTTTGCAACGAAATTCCTGCAAATTAACACAGCATAATCGAACAACCCACTTACAAAACAAGTTTGTTGTGAAGTTGATATGGCACACTTACACACCACGATTGCAAAACAAGTTCACTGTGAAGTTGATACAACACACTTACACTCCATGACCTGGATACAGTTGCATACATCTGGTTTTTATTTTTTGTCTCTGTTTTAAAGCATCGATTTTTAATAAAATCTCCTAGACCGTCCTTCTTTTTATTAATTCAATAAATCAATGATAATTTGAAAAACTAACTAGATCTTTTTATAAAAAATATCACTTTTGAAAAATTCTCCATCCCAACTTTTACTAAATCTAGAACTCGCACTTTAAAGGAAACTATATATCGCCTTTTTCTTAACGTTCATAAACAAAATTAAATTTAAACCCAAAAAACAGTTAATTTTGTTGAAAAATAAGAACTTGCTTTGTGTACCATATTTTAAAAAGTAATTACTTTTGAATCTTAATTTCATAATTTATTGCACTAGCAAAACGTATTTATTAGCGAAAATCGCTCTCTCTTTGACTTGAAATCATATTCTCAAAATTATAAAAAATTAAATCAAGAACACAATTACAAATAAGATGTGGCGCAATCTATCACCGGCGATCGAGGTCTCTCTGGTGTAGTGGTTAAGACGCCAGGTTGGCAACTGAGCTGTCCGGGGTTCGAATCTAAGATTCGTATGCGCATTCTCTTTTTGATACGGTTTGCAATGAACTTGACGCTACAAGTTTACAGCAAGGTTGACGCATGGTAACTTCGTCGCTTCTGAAAATTTGTTATGTACTTGCGGTTTTGCAGTGGCAGACTTTCAGAGCAAGACTGCTGCAACTTGGCTGCAAACTAAAATTGCTATCTGGGTATAAGCATACAAATGCTTTAATGTAGCGCCACCTCTGAACGTATATAGAACTAAAAACATACATTTTACAGAAGTATGTATAAAAAACCCTGCAATTTTATTTATTTATTGAAACTCTTTATTTACAGTTAATAAGACTTTAAAAATTCAAAGTTTGATTGAAATCACATTTATTTGGAACAGATATTTTAAAATAACAATAGCAAAATTACTTGTTATTGAAAATATTACGGATTATTCATTCCTTCACGAGATACGGAGAAAAAGATTTTGCATAAATTAGAAGACATAAAATTATTTAAATAAAATAAAAATTTTAATATACCACGTTTTTAAAAAGGACTCAAAAGAATAAAATAATTTCTTCTATCCCCATGCAGATTTAAAACGAAAAACGTGAGGCGTATGCGATAGTTTATTTCAGTCACTAACAATTTTATTGCAATGGAAATGATATGAACTGTTGTGTGAGTTTTCTCAACGATAGCTACTCCCACAGAGAAAAAGAATCAGAGGTCTCACTCCCATAGACCTTAATGGCAACTTTTTTTAACATTACACCTCACATAGACAGTACGCCATCTGTGGCCGACTAGGGAACTAACAAGAATACGTCAGCGTGACGTCACTGCGACGCGATTGTAAACAAAACCATTCCCTTTCGTCATGACAACGATGTAAACAATAAATAGGAATTTATACGATATTTAACTCGTTTTTCAACGATTATTAAATTTAAGAATAGTTTATTTTATATATATATATATTGTTAATTTGACATTGTTTTAATAATAATGCCGTTTATTATTGTTTATATAATTATTCTAATCATAAGACGTTTTTTTATTCTCATTAAATTAGCCTTTTCTTTAATACAGAAATTAAAAGTAAATATTAAACATCATTCAAAACATTAAAAAAAAAGTTGAATTGCCTATTTGAAGTGTAGCAATAATTTATAACCAGTGGATAAATAATTTAAGAAGATAAACTATTTTTCATATTAATAATTTCATTTATTCTTCTTCAAGAAAAATTCTTTCAGATCATAAAATATTTTTAAACCAACAGGAAATTAACTTTTATTAATTTAGCTAATATTATACCATCTCTTTTGGAACATGTTAAAACTTCAACGAAAAATTACTTTTTAAGAAATCCACATTAATTTTTCCAAGATACGATATTGATAAAATGTAATTTCCATAAAGAAAATTAACTTGTGGTTTCCTTAAACTCTACAGGAAACTAAATTTGTTGTTTTAATTAATATTATACTTTCAGAATACTTTAAAAATTCAACAATAAATTAATTTTTAATAAATACAAATTCATTCTTGTTCCAAAATTTAAAAACTAATAGAATGTTATTTTCATAAAGAAAATTTAATTTTTTAAAAAACTCTGCAGGATATTAAATTTTTTGATTAAGTTAATATTATACCATCTCTTTTAGAATATATTAAACTTCAACAAATTATTTTTTCAACAATACACAGTAATTTTTTCAACCCAGAAAACAAATTAAATACATTCATTGATTTTTGTAACAAGATGTTATAATACAAAATGCAAAAAAAAAAAAAACCCGAAATATAATGTCACAATTTTATTGAACAAGCATAATAAAGTACACAAAATTGTTAATACATAACATTTCTAACAAACACTGCCTAGAAGCCAGATTTATTTGTTATATAGAGTATAAAAATACTCAACATAAGGGAGTGTAATTTTTTAAAAAGATCAATAGCTGGATTAGGTTAGGTTATATTAACATCCCGTTTTGAAGCAACAGGAGGGCTATTTAGGGATGGACCTCGTAATTGTGAACCGCAGTCAGATAACGATGCGACACCTGAAGTGGTACCCCCCTCTCAAAACTTCGGCGCAACACCAACGGGAGGGAGTTTGGACATTGCGTATGATTTAGCGTGCAACAGGCCCCATACACGGCAAATCTTCGATGGAATCGGGTTTCGGGCCTGCAACCCTCCGGTCCCGAGGTCGAGACCTTGCCACTAGGCCACTGCGGCCCCAATCAATAGCTGGAGGGGGACATAATAGAATGCCCCTTCTTTCCTAGAGTGGCTCCTACCAGGACTTAAAACTCCTGTCCAACTTCGTCATCCTGTAGAATCTGCAGCTACAAAAATCTCGAACTGCCTGAAAGGACAAATAAAATTCCACTAGAATTCCATTTTCTATAACATAAATTTCTTTATAAAAAAACACTACTCAATTATCATGCATTATTATGAATAAAATATTCGCTTAACAGGGTCTCTAACCAAGACTAATAATTAGAATTCTAAGTCATTAACAATAAAATTAACTTTCTAGTGTCAAGTTTTGATAATTAAAATAGATCAAAATATTTTGATATTCTAAATAAAATATTAGCTAAGATGCTTATCAGAAAAGCTTTCTATATTTTATTTATACAAAAGAGTATGAAATTTTCATCTGGAAAATCTCTACATTATTAATAAAAATTAATAAGAAATATCTTCTTAAAATGAAATTTAATTTGCAAATAGAAGATGTTATATAAAGTTACTGATTTATTTATAATATATACATACTTATAGCAGCAAATAAATTGATGTAACATTGTAATAATATATAATACAAGTGTTGTACCACTTTTGACCATGCATGTGGCCAAAAGGGGTACAACACTTGTTCCACTTTTGGCCACATGGTTTGTTATTATGTTTTTACTCATAAAATACTTTTAAGAATATCAGGATAAAATAAAAGTAACTAACTTAGTTTTGTTTAGATTTTACGTGGCAAAAATTCCAATTTAAATAGAAGAAGTCGGGTGATATTTCCATCAAAAAATTGTGCTACTCTCCCAACTAAAGTTTTAAATGCAATTAAAGACAATCAAAATGGAAAGCCTGATTAGCAAAGTTTATGGAATGCCTAATTCCACTTTGCATCGCATAATTACAGGGAAGGGCATCATTTTCCGGCTATGGTGGGCATGGTAATTCTGATGCAGTATTAAAGAATTGAGGTAAAAAATCAGTTGGAAGAATAGATTTTGGGAATTGCAAGAATGGGATTTTTAATTGTCAAAGACAAACTTCTTGATCTTGATCTATTCAAAAGATATCCAGACCAGTAAAATAGAATGTCAGTTTCAAAATGGAAGGCCAGGCAGAAAGTGATATAATCCTTTCATATAATAGCATCCTAGAATTAGTTATAAGGCAGAGATTTTTAATAAAACACAGGCAAATATCATAGATGACAAAAGCCAAACTTAGTTAAAGGAGTCGAAGAGCTCTTAGGTGAAGAAACGAGTGTTTTAGATAATCCCAAACAGGTGTACAATACTGATACTGATGAAACTTCATTTTTTTAAAATTTTCTAAAGGCATGCTTTAAGTATTTACATAAAAATTTACCCCTACCCCCTTAAAAAAAAACCAAATTTTTATGCAAGTATTATACAACATGTATATTACCAACCAAGCTAAATGTTTGTTTTCTGCTTCCTGCCTCTTTAACTCAAACTTACAGCTAAAATCAACTAATGTACATTTTATTTTACTTTTCTACAAATTCAATAAAAAAAAAGTGGTTTGTAAAATATGAAAATAATGTAATAAAATACATACTGCATAAAAATGCTTTATTTTTGCTTAATATTCATTGTTTCCTGTTATATAGTATGATATTAATGTGGCCAAAACAGGTGCAAGGTGGCCAAAACTGGTACAAATTGGGATAAATTATTTATGGGACAACTTATATTAACAATTTGGATATATTATTTATTTATTCATAATTCAAAATATAAAGTTTTCCAGAGAAAGATTTTATAATTAACAGAAAGGCAAGAAAATTTACTAAAGAACAGTGTAAGTATGACTTAAAAAGCTTTAGCCAGTCATCCACTGTGAAAATTCAAATTTTCTCTTAATGTGGCCAAAACTGAAGCATCTACCCTATAACATTGTAATAATAAAATAGTGTAACATTAACTAGACTACAGATATTCTTAGTCAGCTCTTACATCTAATAGCATTTCACAACAGATCGTTTTTAAATTAGAAAGATTTGTGTAAGATATAACTAAGAATACTTAACACACAACCCAAAATTACTTTAACTTTCAGCACAAAGAATAACAATTTTCATGTTCTAAATTCCATAGCACAAAACAACTCAGAATCAAAATAATTTGAAGATGCTAGAAAACTTTATCTTAATTTCTACAATATAGTTATGAATGTATTATTAAGTACATAATTTGTAATATACTGCTGTATTTATATTAACATAGAAGCTCAAATATAATTTCAACTTGACTGATAAAAGAATTATAGCTCGTGGAAATTATTATAAAAGTCGACAATAAATATTTTCACAGCAATAGTCAAAGAAGGATTGATAGTTATTAAGGTTGCTTTTATTCCCAGGTCAAATTATTAAGAAGCAATATAAATCTATAAAAATACAGGAATGCATACATTTTTCCCATATTGCATATTGCGTCAACAGTTCTCATTCCATTAGGATGAGAAGTTTTAGACAACGGATATTGCACCAAAAAATAAACTTCATTATTTTATTTATAAAAGTGAAACTAAATGTTACAAATGTTTGATTAACCTAAATCGACTTTGATTGTAAGTTAGGAAACATGTATTAAACTTACTTGTTCTTAAGATCGACATCGA
>BGPR01023604.1:0-24074 GCA_013235015.1 Araneus ventricosus | reverse complement strand
TGAGCATAAATGTTTTACCGCTGAATAAAGAAATTTAAGGATCTTTATGAGACCATAAAGGCAGATACCGAGAAAATTCGTCTATATGAATTTATATTTTCTAAAACAAATGATTTAAATGAAAAAAACAAATTATTTGTCTAAGGACAGAATTCCTATATTTGTAAAGAGGAGCAGAAATAGTAAAGATGGAACAGAAGTTGAATTCATCAGGGAATATATTTCTTGCACATCTTCTATGACTCCTCATCCTATTTATTTCTATGGTGAGGTAGAAAGCTATTCTGAAACAATTGTCTCTTCGCTAATCTTTCCGTAACAAAATATTTTTCTCTTCAGATATAATTCTTTTGGGTGTTTTCAGTCTAGTAATGTTGCTATTGAAGATTACAGAAACATCCTTCTAGTAAAGATGAAACAAAAGTTGAATTCACCAAGGAATATATTTCTTGCACCTCTTGTATGACTCCTCATCCTATTTATTTCGATGGTGAAGTAGAAAGCTATTCTGAAACAATTGTCTCTTCGCTAATCTTTCCGTAACAAAATATTTTTCTCGTCAGATATAATTCTTTTGGATGTTATCAGTCTAGTAATGTTGCTATTGAAGATTACAGAAACATCTTCAAATCCATTTTTGTAGCTTTTCAATGAATATGGCATCTCTGTACCATTCCCGGAAACAAGTCTTAAGGCTCTCTAGCCGAAAACGCTACAAATGCACTACACAAGTCATCAAGATAAATTTCCTTCCTTTCTTAAAAATTGCTAACTGTCAGAAAATGTATCGCAAACATCATGTCAAAAGCTTTCTCCTATTCAACAGAGAAAACCTAGAAGCACACCATGGATAGAACAAAATCAATCATGGGCTCTCTTTAGAAGCGAAAAACTTACTCATTTTGTTTATTAACAAAACATGACATATTTTTCGGATAGATTCTTTGGAATATCCTTCGTGATTTCTGTGATAACTTAGATATTTTTTGACTGAGATAACACTGACACGCCTTTTTTGCAAGAGAGTTTTGATTATGTTGCTCAAATGAGTCCACGGCATAATATTTTCATTACTTTATCAGTAATGCCACAAATGAAGTTCCTTAGACTTCTTCCTACATACAGATAATTCTATCCGAAAAAAACTCCCTCATTAAAGGATTGACATACAGTGCATAACATAACACCACCAACACGTAGAGGATAAATATTTAATTTATTTCGACAACCGAATTTACGGACAACATTTGAAGTATTTAACTCATTTTATCTCATAGACCATAAATATTCACACTTTCGTGGTTTACAAATGCTAATTCGACAAACGTAAAATCCAAAGAACTAAAAGGTTTACAGAAAGTATTTCTTACATATGTCGAAAGATAACTCTAATGACAAAACACTATTCATTGGTATTTGAAAACAGGATGGCATGGTAATGTTCCATCAACTGATATATCAAAAATACAGATTGAAAGTCAAAGAAAAGGGATCAGCTATGAAACGACTCTGCGGAAAGAATTTGCATCGCTCGAATGCCTGTTTTGCTAAATATGTCCAATGCCTTAAGAGGGTTAGAGATAATTAGAGATAATGGAAGTTCATAATATTCATTCCCGTAATAACTGCACGCGCATTTTCCGAATACTTAAATTTAAATTTATTCAACTCTAAATGCTGTCGTTGCAAATTCAAATATTACAAATTGTAACCCAGTAATAATGTACTGAAACAAAATAATTTTGGAAAAAGATTTCGAATTCGGGTGAAGTAAAATTTCATTACTTTATCGGCGATATTAAGGCCTATACATGAGTAAATGGCTCTGTCAAACATACAACTAACTCTTTAAAAAGTTATGGAAAATGTGCTGAGAAGGATCGTACCTAACTTTATTTAACTTGACTTGTTTCAAGTTTGTAAAGATGGAATTCTGTAATCGATTTTACACACTCTGGTGTGCTAGTTTTGAAAGTTAGTACTCTAGTGTAATTACTATGAAAATACATAATATCAGTTAACAGATTAATTATAGTTAAATTTTGATTCCATACGGGTGGCGCCACCTGGTAGAGAATTTCAGAAGAAGATGATTTCAAAATTCTATAATATTTATAATAATGAATTATAAACTAAAAGTCGAAAATATATAAAATAAAAAACAAATTCTAATTTTAGTGCGTTCTTAAAACTGTTTTTACTACATTTATTTCGCTAATATTAGATATGGAATTTATAAAAGCTCTCTACTGTTAATAATTATCCTTCTGACAGTACCACTTTGGTAATGCATGCGAGGACTATGAATGTGTGTCGGTAGTTGATATCGCTCATGTGCTGCTGTTGTAATTTAATCAGGAAAAAGTACTGGCGATAAACAGTAAAATCTACCAGAAAATATTGACTGTAAATAAAAGAATACCTACAACAGATTTGGAGAACTTTTTAAACGACGTAAATAAAAATTGTAAGACATTTATTGTTTTCCATCCAAACAGTGTATTCTAAAATTGTTCCTTTTATTTTAAATCCCATTCTATGTGTAACCCTGACGATTCTCTTAGAATAATTTCAATTCTCTTCCCTTCTATGCAATTTTCAAAAACTGAATAACAGACCTCTCTCATAAATTTTCCCACCTCTCTTACAACCCACCCTTAAGGCGTTCTTCACCACAACTATCCCTCAAACTAAACAAATAAATAAAAATCATTTTACATTCCTCTTCGTAATTGAAGTCACTCTTATCAATTTTGCCATATAAAGAACATATTTATTGTTTCCTTCTGAATCCTACCGCCTCCATTTTTTCATTTAAATTTTGCGTTTGTTATTCATGAACTTCCACCCCCTTTCGTAAAATCGATCGTTCCCTTTGAATCACTTACTCACCGCCAGTTTATGTTCGCAATCACCAACGGCACCTCCCATTTATTCAGTGAGTTTGTTTGTTTCTTTCGATGGAAAGGAAAAAAATCTAATCAAATATATCCCCCCTCCCCTTATTCAGAAGGGCTTCCTCTAGATCCCCTTCTTCGTTCTAAGAACGGTAAAATCGTTTTCTATTTTTTTATTTTCAAAACAGCTCTCTATATCAAGTTTGGCGTCTATAGCTCGTAGCTCCTCTACAAGTTAACAGTAAGTTTATTTTGTTTTCTATTATTATTTCTTTCTCTTTCTTCTTTTTAGGCGAAAAAGGGCTGTGTAAAAGTAAAGAGTGCGTTAGACTTGGAATAAAATTTCAAGTTTTGTTTAGTATTTCTTTCAGTATTTGATCTTAAACTATCCGCAATTTTCAGGCGTTTATGAATAATGCATTTTACAACCAAGTATGACTTGAAGCAACTGTCTGAGACATTTATATAATCAAGAGCAAATAGTAAAGAGTATTTTGAATTGCATTGAGGAACTTTGGACTTTTGCAAAATATATATTTAGACGAGGTTCAGATCTTCCTGGTTACTTTTTGCCATTAACTCTCTTAGAAAAAATAAATTGTGTATTATTTTATTTCACAGAAAACTGGAGTTGAACAGATTCGTTCTATGTGTCACTAAACGCAATTAGAGTTAAAGAAAAGATGTTTCAAAAGCATAAGTAAGAAAACTGGTTGAATTGTAAGATTAAACAATCTCAATAATTCATGAAACGTATTCAATACTCGAGCTACTTACTTACGTGAGTATAACAATAACAAGTAATATAAATTTTTTTAAAAAAAGTCAATTCCTACCTAGGTCAGCGATCTACACGCTTCGTCACTGACGGTATTTATTCCTAAATTTATATCCTGCTAAATATCTTATATATATAGGGAAAGTGTGAACTAATAGCAGGAATTGAAAAATTTCATGAAGTCTTTTTTAACATATCCAATAGAGAGAATAAAGAAAGTAATCAACATTACCCTCTGACAAAAATACATGAAAAAATGATGCCTTCGTGAACATACCTGAAAACAAAGGCTATTAGGTCTAGAAGCTGGCAAACCTAGCTCCATCTATTGAGAAAAATTCCCACCAAACGACTCAAGGCGACATATGCTTTCTCCCATATAAAACTAAAATTAATTAATTAAATTTAATTAATGAATTAATATCTGAAAAAACTGTATTAACATCAAGTGTCATCCACTACAAGTTTTAAACAATGTATTTGAATTTGAGTGGATGAATAAAAAGTATTTTATTAACGATTGAAAATTTGAACAAGATATATAAATATATATAGGGAGAGTGTGAACTAAAAGTAGGAATTGAAAAACACTTTTAATAACACTCGTTTATTAGTGTACTAAAAATCTGAAATTTTTATTCTAATTACTTTTTACTTCCTTAGCTTTTAATTTATAATTCATTATTATAAATAATATGAAATCTTGTGATAAATTTTTCTCATTTTCACTACCAAGTGGAGCCACTCGTATGGAACCAAATTTAATTAAATGAATCATTAACTGAGCATTAAGTACTGAAACTATTAAAATATTGTATTGTCATCAAGAATACACAAGTGAGCAAACTTTCTAAACTCTGGCACACCAGGAAGTGAGTGAAAAAATCGACTACAAAATTCTATCGTACAAACAGGAAACAAGTCAAGTTAAATAAAAGACAGTAAAAAGTAGAGCGAGTAATTCTTCATTCACCAAACAAATCGCAGCGAGGGGTTACAGTGGGAGTGACAAAGGACTGCAATCTTGAGAATCTGCTAACTGATACTGCTGTGTTGATATTGGAAATAATTGTACTGAAACTTTAGCCACCAGAAATGTGATACCCGGAACGAGGGCGGCTCGTGCATGGCACTGTGGAACTGTAGCATCCATAAATGTTTTCAGTGTATAAATATAATTACTCATTTATTAATTTTGTAAAACAATATCTAATGCATATTTTCCCTTTACAAGTTTTAATCTTCATGGCAAACGCAGAGCAAAACGCTATATATCTCTTCGTAGATGATGAAAACATCTCAAAGTAATGTCCTTTAACTCAGAACCGATTTTGCTGCTGGGAATGCGCAGTAACAACGCGTGTTCAGTTCTGCTGCGCAGTTTGTGAATGGAAGAAGCTGCTGTCGAAAATGCTGTTCTAGAGATGTTAGAAGCTGAGTTTCAATCGTTTTACCACAGCTAAAAAATGTTCGCTAAAATATTTTTAGCGAGCCTAAATTTTCAAAAAAATAAAAAATTTGAGGATAATTACTGATAAATAAACATTCATACAAAATGTTGCGCTAAGAATTTTTTCTCGTGAATAAATGCGAAAATAATATCCCTACGTGTATATTTCTTTTAAACTTAAAATTTCGTGATGTTTTTTTACTGTCCAGCCGAAGATGCGTAAATTTTTATACGCGAGAGTAAGAACTACAGGGAATACATTTAGAAAAATTTATTTTGAATTTCAGTTTTTAATTAAAATTAATTAAAAATGAGTTATTCCTTAGTTACAATTTATTTGTAAAAATTTTCCTAAATCGAATAAAAAATCTAAATTTTGTTTTCATTAGCTAATAATAAAATATTCAAAATTAATTTTTAAAAAAGGTAAAATTCAAGCTATGCTTAAATGCACCTCTGAGGTATAAGTTGCAGAACCCGCCCTCAGCTCAATTTACGATCTGCCGCTACCCCAGACATTTAACAAAGCAATAGTCTCACGAAGATTATTCTTTTCAAAATCTTTCGACACCGTAGTTTTTTAGATGTCTAGAAAAGAGAATGTTGAGTCAGCAAACTTTCCAAATTCAGATATATATATAAACAAAGTATAAATGTTTGAAACCCTTCTAAAATTTGATTCCTCCAAGTTTCTGAAGAGAATATAAAATTCACTGTGGAGTTTCAGATCCCTGTTGAAAATGTTTGAAACAAAAAGGCGCTGTTTCTCCTCCCCCCGCGTGGATGAAAATAGGCGAACCTACTGTAACCCAGACTCCAAGGACTATCAGAAGGTTTTTCATTGCAGATTATAGTGATTGCAAAATATTTAGGTAAAGAATCAAATTCCAAGAGATGCGTACCGATTAAGGGGTCTATTCTGGTACCCCCGGTTGGGTTGGGAGACGGCAATTTTCCCGTTGTTTACGTGTGGAAAAAGTGACATCTCCCCACCCCCCCCGGGGGGCCAGAATAGACCCGTTCAACGCAGCCCTCACACACTGCTGGGTTTCACTTTTCGGCTCAAGGACAAAGTGGCGTAATTTTCTCAATAGCTTCCGCGTGCAAAGAGATTGCTACCAGTACGCGTGCGCATGGAAAATCGGATTAGCAAAATTTATTATTCAATTTGAACGTCTTTCTTTTAACCGATTGACACAAAAATTGGACAAAAAATCTACAATCAAGGTAAGAAGGCTACATACCAAATTTCATTTATCTAAGTAATTTTGTTAAGAAGTTATTGCGATTAAAAATATGAGATTATACAGACCGACAAACAATCAACCCTTCTACGTATTTGGTCCAAAATGTGATACGGACCTACATTCATGATGATAAAACTGTGTACCAAATTTTATCCATCTAGCTATTCACGTTTTTGAGTTATAGTGTTCACATGAACACTATAACTCAAAAGACAGACAGACTTCCCGTGGACGGATTTTGTCCACAATTTGATAGAAACCAGCAAATTATGTGTAAAGATCACATACCAAATTTCATCCAATAGTTTTTGAGATATCGTGTTCACAGACAGACAGACATAATTCCAAAATTGTGTTTTTCGGACTCAGGGAGGTCTAAAACGTGGAGATTTGTCAAAATTTCGAGTTCGGATTTTTTGTCGATTACAATACTTTCTCTTTGTATACTTCGTATCCGAAAAAGTAAAAAGAAGCGAGAAAGGGAGAAAAAGTTGAAAAATAAAAAAGAAATATTACCCGAATTTGTAGAACCCGAAGATAAATCCGATGGAAAGTTAATGGGAATGACACTAATGACAAATAACATACGATAAAAAGACTTCCGTAACATCGTAGGTATAAATCAGATCATCTCTCGTGTACTGTCTATTACATTTTTATAGAGAAAAAAAAATTAATCACATTGGGAGCGACTGAAAGCAAAGTGGAAACTCATATAAATCACAGTTTTAGCTATGATCGAAAGTAAGTAATAACCGTAAAATTTTTTAAAAGAAATCAGAGTCTCATCTTTGACAGCAATGTCAATCTTTGTTAAAAGCAAAAGTGTTTCGGTAAAACCATTACGAAGTCAAACTCTAAGAGCAAAGAAGTGATATAAATTACACTTTGATGATCAAACTCGATGAAATATTGTAGTTGCGTCGCACGTTTTAGATAAAATAAGTTCCCCAAAATTTTTAGATCACCTTGCCGTCAGCTACTCGAGTCATTAGATAGCTGATGAAATTTTTAAGATAGCTCGCTTTGGTGCCAACTTTCGATCGTTACCTGAATGCAGACAGGTAATTTAAATAGCATTAAACTCAACTTTGTTGACTGCGATTTCGCACGAGGTGCTTGTAAGATAAAAGTAAAATTACGGTAAGTTCTAAGTGTTAGAATTTGTGGTAATCGAAAAACAGATTGGACTGTTTTCCTCGTAAACGAGATTTTATTCAGAAATTTTACAAATGATTACCATAATTAAGCTTTCGATTCTCCTGGTAATTGCACTAACTTTGGAGTAACGCGTTAGAGTGTCCGCTTTTGCGCATTAAGAATTAAACAGATCGGACTTTTGAAGTGCGATTCGATTTCTAAACTGAAATATGTTTTAGATGAGTATACTCGTCTTCTTCTTTGCTATGCAGGCAATTTTCTAATAGTTAGTACAGTGCTAAACCCTCTCCGTTTTATTTGAAATTCAACTCTTATTTTTTAAGAAGAAACAAAATTATTAAATTAAAATTTAACTGATTCTATAATATAGAATAGAAAATGAATTAGTTAGTCTGTCTGTCTGTCCGCCCGCCATGAGAATTCCGAAATGGTTAACAGCAGCATCATGAAATTTGCACATGTCCTTATCTCGCCCATGGTGGGTCTGTGTTTCTAGGAGAACTCTCTTGGAGCATTTTTAATTTTCAAATTTTATTTTTTAAAATAACGCACAAATTTCTGAACCAAAAACATTCTTAGTCCTTTGTTGATGGTGTCAGTGTATCTAGAACCATTGACGAGTCTGATGCAATTTCCTATAAAGGTTCGAAGGCTCTAAACTCGTATTACTGCTTCAGAAGGATTCTGTCTGGTGATATTCCTATACACAAATTATTAAACGTAAATATTAGCCCGAGCAAAAGCTTTCTCAGAAGCTAGCAGGTTCATAAGTTTATTTAGAGTACGAAATGGCATGATACATATAAATGGAAATGCATACAGTTATAAATTCATAACAAAACTAAGCAAATTAAGCATTGAATATCTAAAGAGACAAAAAGATTAAGAATATCTAAAAAGACAAAGAACAATTCTTTGTGGATAAATGTTTTTCTTTCCAATACATTCCGGTTTAGGTTCAGGCCAAAAGAGGATATTAAATTCAGACCTTAAAGTCTTTTTGCTCTACAGAAAACCTATTCCACTTTTGAATCTGCATGAATGTCTGGCTTCTGATGTAGTCATTCACCAGATTCTCACTTCTTGTCATTGTCTACTATTATTCTTTACCCTTCCACCTTTTTATTCCCCTTTTTTTAATATTTTTATTTATTCTAAGCAAATTAAGACATCTAAAAACAAAGCGTTTACGCTGGCATCATAGTAAACCACTATGGGGATAAGAGAAAAACTCATCAAAAACGAATAACTACACATCTCAGAGGAATCAATTTACACGCGTTTGACGTCACCGTTGCACAACAAACATAACTGCACATTGTCTTACTCTGTGTTGTGTTCTCACGTCCTTTCTCCAAATGAAAACGCATTGATCATTTGACGTGTATCACGTGAGCATGTGATGAGTCAATTACCAAGAGCCCTAATTAGATGCTTTCATTCATATTTAAAAATGATCAGCATCATATCGGTTTTCTAAATTAATTTCTGTAATCAACCAAATTATGGTTTTGAAACTGAAAAATTCTGTAACTGGAAAGGAAGTTAAATTCATCAATGTCTGTGAAAGTGTTATAGCCAATAACTAAACGACTGAGCGTGTGACATAACAGAAAAAATACTCAAATATATTTGTGTCTCATATAAAGAATAAAATTACCATATGAACGTTTTTATTGTAAGCAAAATATGAGAAATAGTTTGTAAATAACGAAAAATGCAACTACAGGGAAAAAACTACCGAACATCAAGCATTTTCAATTCGTATGCATAATAAATATTTATTCTGAAAACGTTGCACAGAAAACAGCACAGCTGTTTTAGATGAGACCATGGTTTGAATTCTACTATCCTCAAAGGATCGATATATTTTACTCTGCTGGGGTTTGTGGATATCAGATCCATTAAATGGAAAAATGTCGCACTCAGAGAGAAGGATTACAGAGCCTGTAACAGAGCTCTCCCACGATGCATCACTGTTACAATCTAAACTTTTATTTTCGAGGGGACAAGAAATATAGAAAATGCTTCCCTCCAAAGGGATCTGAAGTTTTTTGCAAGACTGCTTTAGCTCTCTTTTTAATGGTTTTTCAATAGTTTCAATTCTCGGGCTATTATAAATCATTCCGGTATTGGACTGAGAAATGACTTCTTTTACTAAAATTGACACATTTTCATTACAAATGTGTCAATTTTTAAAAAGAAATTGGAAAGAAAATTTCAGGATCCTTTTTTCAACAATAAAAATATTGTTGCGGAAAATTGATGATACCTTACAAATCAGTAAAATTTCGAATTTAGTCGATTTTTCCCACAGCAGCAATCCCGCAGCAAATATTACTCTCTTCTGATTACTAAAATTAGTTTCAAGAGTCAGTAACGCCCTCATAATGTTTTTCCAATGGAAAAACGAGGGAATACAGTTGCATGTATCAATAAATATATAAGGTGTGAGCAAATGAAAAGGAGACCTTAGCTGTACCGGCATTATATCAAATCCCAGTGAATTAAAGTGCTAGCCGATAGATGGCGTGGTGATATTCCCAGTTGCACCTGCGTAATTAACGACTTCGCATCAATATCCTCATTTCTCGAGAGTTGTTTCCACAGTTCCTTGCATAATGGATTCCTCCAGATCAGCACAAAGAGCAGATATTCAATTTCTTCGTGCAGAAGGGGGGCATTCTTCACAAATTTATCGCAAGATTAAAGAGGTGTACGGAGAGCAGTGGCTGGCACGGTGCACCATAATCCGGTGGTGTCAGCGTTATGAGGCGGGATGCGTAAACGTCAAGGACAATGTGACCAACAGTGGCACGATTTTGGCTGTGGATGAGCTTATACGGTAGAATCGTCGGATCACCACACGTGAAATTGCAGTTGAATTGTCGATAAGCAAAGGAACTGTTCATCACATAATCCACAAAAAGCTTGGTTATGACAAAGTTTGTGCACAGTGGGTATCCAAGCATCTGTCAGAGACTCAGAAGACGGCGAGATGGGAATTGGATCCGTCAACAACCCAGGAGTTTCTATACTGAAGGTATCCACTCCCTTCCTACGGGCTGGGGATCAGTGTATCAATGTCAATGGAGATTATTTATAGTTGTACTGTTCCACATGAACTGTAATTAGAATATTGTTATTAAAATTTCTTGACATATAACTGTAGTCTCCTTTTCATTTGGACACACCTTATAGTTACAGTACTATTTTTAAGAAAAGAAGTTAAAAATTATAGGGAACTGTAAAACTGATATTGTTAACTTTCTGTGCTGTAGCACTATTTTTAATAGTTAGGTGTGTAAGAATTCCTTTCGTAATGATAGGTACATCCCGTGAATACCTATGCACTGATTTAGCAAATGCCAAGGTTGTGTTTACAGCGATTGTGACATACGATCTTGACAAGGTAGCGGGCCAGTGATATCGCTCTATTAACATCAAGAGGAAATGTTATACATAGGAGGTATTGGAGTGGATTTTTTCTGGCTTCATGTGTATTAGCTTCTGAGGACGTAGGTGTATAATAAGGTATCGACAATCTCTATAGAGCGCCGACAAACGGCAGCAAAAGATTGTGCTTTCTGCGTTAGCGGCCCGGGCCTTTTGGCTAAGATCAAAGTGTAGTCTAGATATGGCACGATGTTAACGCCAAGAGTTGTTTGAGGAGTTCATGGAAGTCATCAGTTCATAGGAATGTATGAATACCACACACACGTGGTCAAAAAAATCCTTCTACTATAACAATTCTTATTATACATACAGCGATACCACTTGGGACACTTCCTTTAAAAGATTGCATGTCACTCTCACTAAAAGTTCGATTCTTCATCAATTCCCCAGGAGTAGAGATGGCGGTTATTGCAAAAAAACCGGTTTTCGGTTAAACCGCTTTTTTCACCTCCAAAATAACCGGTTTTTGGTTGTTTCCTTAAAAGCAGCGTTTGTGGACAGAATTTTTTTATTAATAATAATATACAATAAGTAAGTATTAATACAATAATTAATTAATGCAATAAGTATTGAATATAAATAAGTAATTAATACAATATGTAATAATAATATATGAGTAATTATTGCGATAGGTAAGTATTATAGACAAAAAATTTTCTTAACATTGTTTTCACAAGAAATTAATTCATTGGCTAATATTTATCATCTAATCTGCTCATAAAGATTCTTTCACAATGTGTTGATCCGTGAGTTGACACCTCTCATCGGAAACAACATCATTCGACGTAGATACTAATCTTTCCGACCCCTACAGAACTTCCGACTAAAGATAAATATTTTTTGGCTACAAAAATCAGACGCCGTTTGCAGACCAAATTTTTTATTAGTAATGTTTTTGCAGGAAAACAATCATTGGCCAATATTTATCTGCTCATAAAGACTCTTTCAGTAATCCGCCAATCAACAGACTCCTCGAGGAAGCGGTTGTCGGTGATTGGCCTAAGATGAGGAAATTCAAAGCTTTATAACTTGGTGAATTTTAGTCTAGTCGAACCTAAAATCGAGACTATCCTCCTACTCGGGTTTTTTCCCCGGTTTTTGGATTTTAAAAAAATAACTGGTTTAAACCGGGGCAAAAAATAACCGAAAAAAAAACGGTTAACTGAAACAAAAAACGGTTAACCGAAACAAAAAAACGGTAAACCGAAACAAAAAAAGGTTTTCGGTTTAAACCGGTAGATTTTTCCCATCCCTATCCTGGAGAGTATTATTTACCTAATCACTTAATATCACATACATTTGCTCACTAAAATTCTTGTTGTTCACACAGCGATACCATTTGGCATACTCACTTGTGAAGAGTCCGAGTTCGATTCCTCGTCAGTTTACTAGGTACAAGTACACTCTGTCCCAAAAGTTTATAGACTCTAGTAAAATATATGTTTTAGCAAAACGGAAATGCATACAAACACCAATTACAAATATGTTTATTCAAACCATATGCGACTTGCATTCAACGAAATATTTAGAAAAAATAACAATTTGTATTTCAATTATATAGCAAAATGGAAATATTAGGTGTCCCAAAAGTTTATAGAATATATGACATTTCAACAAAAGGTGCTCAATACAATGTTCTTACTAGTTTAAAGTCTTTCCATTTCTCAATATGACATTGTATACACGTTTTTCCATCGACATAATTAAGGTTTGTAATATCTCTGGTTCCAAGTTGTACCATACACTTTCAATAGCTGTCTTCAAGGCATTTACTGAATAAAATTGCCCTCCATTCTCATATACCTTCCGAGATATAATGCCCCACACATTTTCAATTGGGTTTAACTCAGGGCTCATCGGTGGCCACATAAGAACAGTAACATTTTTTCGAGTTTAAATAATTTTTCGTAGTATAGGAGGTATGGATGAGAGCATCATCATGCTGATATTACCCATTTCGTCCCCCTATGTTTTCTGCAAATGGCATAAGATGATTTTCTAGTGTTTCTATGTATTTTAGGAGAATTTTGTTTGCCATCTAAAAAGGCCAGACCCACTTGACCCTTGAAACTGAAAGCCGCCCACACCATCACAGATCCACCACTACTTTGCCTACTGAAGAAGCTCCTGGGCTCTTTTCGTAAATCATGCCAATATTTTATAATCCCGTCAGGTTCATCGAGGTTCCATTTTTTTCATCACTGAAAAGGACAGCCATCCATTTATCACCATATGTCATATGATTACGAGCCCAATGTAATCTCTTACTAATGTGAAGCTTTGAGAGTGGTAATCGGCGAGCCATTTTTTGCGTGGATCATATAACCAGATTCTATAATTCATCTATGAACATCGTTCTTGGAGATTTGCAACCGGGAAGCCCCAGTAATTTCACGAACCGACATTTTCTGACTTTAAGCCATTCTTTGTATCCGTCTATCACTGCAAATATCCGTCACACGTAGTCTTCCCGAACGAGGTTTGGACTCATATGGCGTCTTACGAGTTACTACACGATAAATCATGCATTTAGAACGATTTAAAAGTTTCAATATTTCCTTAACAGTCTTACAGAGCAATTTCAAATGCAGAATTTTACTCACTTCTTCATTAGAGAGCTGCTGCGCTTTAGGCATCTTGAAACGCAGAACAAACGAACGCTTTCCTTTTTTTACAACGTATTTATTAGGCTCCAGATCGACGTCATAATTACCGATACCATGTTTGCATAAAACTGCATTTGTCTATAAACTTTTGAGACAGGTTATTTAAGTTTATTCTACGATTTAAAAATTCGTATTATATACACGGGGTAGAATTGCTGTTTTTTCAATTTAATAGACATAACATATCTATACAGTAAGTTACATCGAAATACATCATACACAACAGAAATTATAGGCAAAATACAAGATTCTATAAACTTTTGGGACAGAGTGTATAACCCAGTCTTGCGATTGGTTGGTGTTCTACATTGATCGTCCGGGTATATTTCATGCACCTTCGTAAAATATCATAAAATAAGCTACATACAAAAAGTTATGTAGGGAAAAGTTTTTATTCTATTTGAACAAGAATAAAACGTTATCGTTTGATGATCTTCACTTTTCTGTAAAATTATTTATACGTAGACGTTTTCAAAACTGATATCATATAAAACATGTTTTAATTGCATTTAGATGAATTGGATGAAAATTCAAAAATTATTTCTTGACGTTGTCGTTGAAACATTTATAACAAAATCAATGCTTTTCACATCAAAGCATTACGTTTTCATTCTTTGATTCATTTTTATAGTTTTCATTTCTATTTCTACAATATTTGGCATTAAACATTAATAGGATAGAACTAAATAAAATTATTTTCAAAAAACAGTATGCCGCAATGTTTACGTTGTTTTAAAATGATTAGACATGCAATTTCGAGAAGACCACATGCGTATATCATATTTATGGAAAGTTTAATTTTTTTTCAAAAGAGTCGCATCGTAACGGAACTAATTTGATTATTCATTTGATTGCACACATGGGACCACTAAGGATAAGCCAATTACGTGACTTCCGTTTTTAAGAAACATGAAAATTATTTTGAGGGAGAAAAAACTCTTTTAAAGCTTTCAAATTTCAAAGAGAATCGCTTAATTAACAAGCATGTTGTAATAATATTTTCTTGGATGGAAAAAAGACCCAGAAACTCATTTGAGCTGAGAGCATTTGTTTTATTGCATTAAAAAATTCATTTTTGTCCATGAAAAAGAGAATGGAAACTATAAAGTGAACGCTTGCTCAAAACTATTTGAGTGAACCTAATTAACGTTCTTTCACTGTATGTAGCTCATAACTATTTAATAAACACAAAATATTATTTAATTAATTTTATAAACGCAAGAGACATTTAAATGTCAAATCCAATAAGCTTATAGTTATTTTATTCATTATTTTACATGCTTGCGTAAAATATATATGAACACTGCATGTAATATTTAAATTCGTCAGGGCATATTATCTGAATCATTAATTTAATGATTTAGAGTTGAAATCCTTTATGATTAAGTTTAATTATTAGTACATTCCAAGTCGTCTAATCTGTGCATTCCGAGTCGTCTAATCTGTGCATTCCGAGTCGTCTAATCTGTGGGTTCCTCGAAGCCTCTTATATATTTAACAGATTTTGATAATAATTCACACGAGTAATAATTGCAGGGAAAAAACATTTTTTAAGAACACTTTTATTAGTATACTAAAAATTATACTTCTCTAATTTATTTTAATTATTTTCTACTGCAGTCGTTAATTTATAATTAATTATTATAAATATTAATTATATAATTTATTTATTATAATTAATTATTATAAATATTAATTATATAATTTATTTATTATAATTAATTATTATAAATATTAATGAATCTTGGAATCAATTTTTTCTCAAATTCACTATTCAGTAGCGCCACTCGTATGGAATCACAATTTAATTTAATCAATCGATTAACTGATAATTAAGCACTGAAAATATTAAAATAGTGAACTATCATCGACAATACACAAGTGTGCAAAATTTTAAAACTCTGACACATCAGGAAGTGAGTGAAAAATAGATTACACAATTCCATCTTTACAAACATGAAACAAGACAAGCTAAATAAAAGTGTGTAAAAAATTGTGTTTTCATCGACCGGTTGGACTGATTGCTTTGTTAGACTACCTTCTGGTTTTGAAACTACAATATTGTCATTTGGGACGTTTCTCACAATTTTGAGCTTTGCTGTTATGGCGAGGCCAGAACCTGAAGCGACAATCTACTTTGCAGGTTTCCACGCCCTACTAACATGAGAGTTTTGACCCATGAAGTGAATTTCAACCAAACTCTCTTCCATGACATATTTTTCAGCGGAACTCGGTCTTGAACCCAAGACCTTTCGACGTAAAAGGCAAGACGAAAGCAAGTTTCAAGGAAGCACATACACGATCTTGTATTAAAAAAAAGACAAAATTCATTAATCAGTGACACGCATGTGGATACAATATGTATATTGAGTTTCGTAACAAATAAGGTGAATAAATTTAAGTAAAAAATCAAGTATGCGGAAGTCAAACACATAAACAAACAAGATTTGTTGTAAGAAACAATGTAAATGACCAAAATATATACAAATGAATAAATTATTTATATATATTTGTTTAAAACAGTAAGACGGTAAGGAGTGAAAGAGTTTAAAAAAGCAAAAATATAAAAGTAGACATTCACAATTTTGACTTTTTAAATAAGGCAGGATGAAATACTTTCATTGAATGCACAAAAGTCCACAAAAGCTCCTTTTTCTCTGAAAACGATTCATCTTCTGTAAAGTATTAGTGCGTATACTTCTTACGCAAACTTATAATATCAACTGTGTCGCATCTTGAACCTCCACCAGGGCAGACGTCCAGGTCGATATACAGTCGACACTCGTTATAACGACCACACATTATAAAGACCATTCCATTATAACGACCAGTGATAAAATCCCCGACTGTGTTTCCCTATGCACTCTATGTCGTTTTACTTCCGGTATAACGACCGTCCAGTGTCGTCTAATCCCAATACAACGTCCGAATTCAGCGGACACTCTTCCCGGTATTTTTCCAAAATTCCTTTATTTTCTACTTTAAAATCTATTTTAGAAATATATTTTTAATTGATAAAATGTCATCTTTAATACCAATGTTAAAAAAATGATTTGAATATTTAGTTGGAATCTCTTTAAAAATATCCTATTTTTTCGGAACTGCTGAGCGTGCATGTGTACATTTTTTAATTATATCCACTATAGCGACCACTCGTTATAAAGACCTTTTGCTGTGGGACGCAGAGGGTCGTTATAACGAGCGTCGACTGTATTAGAGATTTCAAATAGGTTTTTAAGTTTCGGGTCCAGCCAGAAATTGAGGAAGCTTAAAATTTGAAACAAAATGAATCTCAGGAGGCAAATTTTTATTAATGAGGCAAAGATTTCTTCCATCTCCAAAAGCTGTTAATCACAACGAAAAACATCAGCTTCACATATCACAGTGCATAGGTTCTAGCTCCTTAGAAAATGAATAAATAGCACAAAATTGCAATTTCATGAAGAATTCACCCGTAATTTTGCATAGTAGGATTAAATTTCAGATTAAACGAACTCTTTTTTAGGAGTCCAAGGAAGAGACAAGTAAGGGCTTATTCAAACTGATTATTTTCAAGCAGGAAAAATAAAGAATTTGATTGGACTAAAAAAACACATTTACCAGCTTAGACACCTGAAAGAGTTGAATGCTGAAGCTAGTTTTCACACTAGACAAACGTGAAAGGAGTGCAACTCACCTCAATTGCCATAATATTGCTTAAATCATAAATAATTTGTGGATAAAAGTAAATCTTTAGTATTCTGGTTGTTCCATTTTTTTTACCAGAATCGCTTAACCAAAAAACAAAATAAAGCTGACCATAAAACAAAACTGTGCCTGAAAAGTGACCAAGAACTTATAGCCGCTTTATGGAGAATTTCTCAATCTTATTTCAGCAATTACATTAAATGATGCGATTAGTTTTAAGTGCACTTACTTATTACGTTTTCAAGAAGAGTTCCCATTTTAAGTATCCTAAAATAATCTTTTGAATAAAAGTACGCAAAGCCAATAGTCTGCGACATAGAAATAAAAAAAAAGAAGTTATCGCCAAGGCTTGGCGATTATCTTGGCTGAAATGGAGGAGTTGCAGGCCATCACTGATGGAAATAATTCCCCAAGAGGATATTGAAAGGATGTAGACAGCGAAATAGGTTTACTGCAGCAAGTTTGCTTTTCTGTTCTAGATTCGTTGGATTAGGTCATAAAGTTTATATGTGATTTCTTAAACTAACATCATGCATATACTTAAAACTATTCAGACAGAATGACTTAAAAAGTTTCTCTAGTAGTGTATATGCAGACAATCGAGTTAGAGTTAGATGAGTATAAACGAAACATTTTAATTTTGAGCGTTTAAAATACTATTTTAAAATATTTTAGAAGACATTGATTATATTATTTGGCTCCAATTAAGATTTTAAAAAATTAAGTCTGATTTCCTTTGATTTATACGGGTTGAGGCAGATAACTGTTTTTGAAACTGCTCATACTTGGCCTTGGAGAAGAGACATGTGTGCTAGTGGGGGCATTCTGTTCCATTGTTCATAACATTAGCATTTCAATCTGAATCGTGTAATTGTGGACGTTAGGACAGTGTACTTTTGCTCATACCATGTTTCAGTATTAGTTTCGTCACAGATTCAAAATATACCTAAAAGACTCTGTCTCTTTTCGTTATCTAAAGTTGAGTTAATTTCTTTTCAAGAGGTTCATACATGAAAACTGAGTCACTTGGTAATCCACTATTTGATGTAAAACCCAGAAGAATAAATGTAGAATGGGCGAAAGTAGCGATGTTACGAAATCCACGCCACGATGTTTGGAGACATTCTGCGGAACTTCAGTGTGTAAACGAAAATGAACATCAATTGTAGATTTGATTTTCTGTTCATGAATATAGTTAAACGTTATGTAATCAAGAATGTTTATCTGTCAATGGAATTTTTTCTCGCGCCAATTTGTGATTATTTCAATCACAAATTGGCTATCCTATTAATCTGATCTATTATCCTATAAATCCTACTAATCTGCCCACCCCTTACAAAGAGACAACAAACTAAGTTTGCGATGAGTAAGAAAACATTCATCGATTTTAAGAGAGAAAATTTTTAAATTAAGTTATTACAAATGCGGAATTTTCTGCAAAAAATAATTCAATGTTATATTGAGAACGTATATTGCTTCTGGAAAATTTTATTTTAATTTTTTATGAAAAAGTAAGGCCTATTAAATATACAGCCTACTACTGAAAAAATACTATTATTACGTTTCGCTTTTCTATTATCTTTCTTATTTTCGACTTTTCGTTTGTATTTTTTATAAATGAATTTTAATATGATATGGGTTTTTTGTTCTTTTCCTTTGAACTTTTACTGTTTCAACCAATGTTTTGCTATTAGTCCTACCTGTATAAAATGCTCGAAGTTCCAAAAATACATACACACTTTGTATCGCTTTGTATAAACAGTTTACAACATACATCAAAGTTTTATAGCTCAAATTAGTTAACACAAATACAGAATCTATGTCAGTTATCCGAAATGTTCGAATTATTGGCCTATATTATGCAAATACTGTTGATAGCGCCAACCGAAGGAATAGCAAACGTCGTTTTGAATATCATTTCGTATTTAGGCGTATGATCTTTAAATGGCTGCCCTCAACTCATCTAATTTTAATGTTTTGGAACTGTAAACATCATGCGTGAGGGTCTCTCAAATAGATATCCATCGGTTTAAGATCAGGTGAGCGAGATGGGAACTCATGCAACCTCTTCTTCCTACCATCTCTTCCCTGAAATTACGTTGAAATGACACCGTGTTCCTATTTATCCATCATATGTTTGGCGCAGTTTAGCCAAAAATGGCTCTTGCGCCATTAAACCCCAAACAACCAACCAACCAACCCTGAAATTACGTTAAGGCAGGCATTTTCGTCGCAGTGGCAATTAATGAATTAAATAACTTGTTTTTATCAGACTTTGATTCATGCTATTAGTTCTTTATCTAACAATTACTCTAAATGTGCATACAATTTTTGAGACACCCTAGATTTAGTTATGACGATGTGTTTGCAGCAACACAGGAAAACCTTATTTTTACTTCTTCTAAAACAGCAGAAACCTACCACTAAAGCTACACAGAAGCTTTTTGACGTTTAAAGATCTTAAGATGCCATTAACGCGGGAAAAAAATCAATTAAAAAGTCAGTTGTTTAATGAAGAACTCATCACAGAAATCTCGTTAGAATTTTCGCTGGAACGAAATTAGCCTTTTTTTTATTCCTCTGACACATGATACGAAAAACTAACTGTTAATCATCTTTGATGAATATATTTTAGTTTTTTAATCTTTCCCTATTCTTTGTTTGTGTTTCGTGTAGCAAAATGAAGAAGATGCATGCAAGAGTATAAAAAATTCTAGATTAATTACAGAATTCCGTGCCCACCAATCTTTTTTCCCTAAATAAACATCTTGGGATTCACACAAGATGATTCTTTGATTGTAAGAAATAATGCAACAATGAAAACTCTGTCAGGCACATCGCCTGATTTACATTCTGAACTAGATTTTCAATGAACAAAGGAGCATTATGAATGTAAATCTTTGCTGAAAGAACTAACTGAATCTACTTGATGTATTTTTCCAATAAACTTAGCTCACACATTGAATATATGAGCCATCAATGCTGTTCATTTCTTTGAAAGCAACGCGTTTCAACACTTATTAAATTAAGTGAATTTAAATTCAGTACCTGTCGTCTTTCATCAGAAGTGCGAAGCAAATCCCCAGCTACTTTCAAATTTCCAAGAAGAGTTTGATTTCAAGCCATTTAATCTTTTTATTCATTTTTTCCTATCTTATGAAATGGCATTTCTCTGGAAGTGTGTAAATACACCTATCTTACAAAGAAATAATATTGGTGTATTTTCGCTTTTCAAAAACCAATATTTATTGAAATAAATCAATTGCATTAATTCAGCGGTTGACATAAGGCTTTGAAAAATAAACTAAAGAGAAAAGATCGAATCTTGATCTAAAAATAAGTTGATAAATTTTGATCTGGTTTGGCTTGTCGTATTAATGTCACGTTTCTGTGCTTAACAGGGGATTTTTGTGATGTTCGTGGTTCCGAACAGTATTTGGATGACAAGAATAGCACATGAGATTCCCACTAGTCTCCTTGTCCATACTAGGACAAGGATGTTTAACCTATGGCGAGAGATTTAGCGTGCACCAGGTTTTCATAAATAGCAAATCCTGGATGGGATTAAATCTCGTACGTTTGATATTTCACCAGGGGATTAAGATTCACGTGCATTTTCCTAAACAAAGCTTAAATCTCTGCATACTAGAAATTTTGGTGCTTTCAGCATTCTAATTGCATGAAAAATTCGTCTAAAAATTGCCGCTTTTTCACCAATTCCTCCAGTTTCATCTTTTGCGCGATCTCTCAATACTGTATGAGTTAAGATTCAAGAAACTGTATAAAAATTGCTTTTCAGGAAGTATCACAGCAAAGAAACAGAATTCCTGCGCTTTTTAATGGAAAGAAAGCAATTATCCATTGAATTAAAAGCATAATTATCATTTAAAATAGAAATAATATTAAGCAGATATTAAAGATTGTCTACTACTATAGAAGAAACTATAAATTTTTGCCTCTTCATGTGTTCCATTCAGCACTGCCTTTTATTTTAACTTATTTTTCAATAAAGGACTTCCACGTGACTCTTTTTCTTTATTTTCTGGTAAAGAATTTTTTAGTGTAAAAATTGTTGTTAATCTGATATGCTCAAATGAAGTGTGAACCTAAACGAACATTTTAAAGATATTCTCTCATCTCCGACTACAGTTAATATTTACTATGCAGATTTTAAGCACAGTTAAACAAATTTTAAACAAACATAATACACCAATTTCTACTTAAAAATCTTTGCATTACTGTGAATTTACACAAACGCAAGTGTTTGTTTCCCTGAGAAACTATATTTTTTAAGGTGTCTTCGTCACTTCTTTTCTCTACTTTCCCTAAAAAGAATTTGTCATTCTGAATAATGCTTGTTAACTTGATGTGCTCAAATAAAGTGCAAAAACCTAAAAGAATATTTATAAAAAAATGTTTTCTTCCCTGACTAAAGTTAAAATTTGAGGTTTAGCTTTTAAGCACATTTTAAAGGAATCAACGAATATAATACGTCAATTTATACTCACAAATTTTTGTAAAAGTTGGAACATTCATAAAGGCAAGGAAAGGAAAGTTTTTAAGATAATGATTTGAAAGAATTTAAACTTCATGGTTTTGAATTGCTAAATTTGCATATATAACATTGTTAAATATTTACTGTGTGAGTTTCCTGTTTCACTCAAATCTTTTCATCAATAGACTGGAAGTAAATTTAAATTTTAAATGATTTAAATAGATATATAAGTGCTAAACAGACAATAGGAGACGGCTATGAAAAACAAGATCACGATTTAAATAATTCATGCATTTGATATAAACATTGGAAATTCTGGACTTAGATCTATAGAAGATAGGACTTCTTTATATTCATGAGAAACTTCTACATTTTAGGAAATTCTTTTTATAGCTTTATTTCATTGCAAAGTTTATTCTCTTTAAGGCATTTTCAGAAACAACTGATGTTTAAGTCATAAAAGCAGTAATAAAATAACAGGAAATGTGTGGTTATAATAATAAAGGCGATTGATTTCAACATTGTAAATTTTGGTCTCTATTCCACTGCCAGTCAGAAATATTATAAGACACTTTTTAAATTCATGAACTGCTTTTATAGTAGCTAAATTATATGTTTACACTTTAAAGGGAATTTACATTTGAGAAGTAGAGAACCTTTATTTCATTGTAAAGTTTATTCACCTTAAAGCATTTTCAGGAACAACTGATGTTTAAGTCATAAAAGCAGTAATAAAATAACAGGAAATGTATGGTTATAATAATAAAGGCGATTGATTCGAACATTGTAAATTTTGGTCTCTATTCCACTGCCAGTCAGAAATATTATAAGGCACTTTTTAAATTCATGAACTGCTTTTATAGTAGCTAAATTATATGTTTATACTTTAAAGGGAATTTACATTTGAGAAGTAGAGAACTGTTTGTATAAATGTTAAATACGAACACAAACCTGTTTTATGAACGAAATAGTTTTACTTCCCATGCATTATTTCTGTATGCCTTATCATGAATTTAAACCTTTAATTTATATTTCATTCGATAAAAAGCTGTTTAAGGCTAGTAAAAATATAACACATTTTATGTCAGCGAACTAAATATACAAATAAACCAGCGGGAGTGTTCTCCCCTAAACTTTCTCGTATACTTCCCCAAAAAGGTGCCGTTTCCCCTTCCCCCGCGTGGCTAAAAAAATTCGAACCTATTGTTACCCAGAATCCAATGACTATCAGAAGGTTTTTCATTATAGTGATTGAAAAATATCTAGGCAAAAGATGAAATTCAAAGAGATGCGTAACGATTTTCCTCTCTTACCGGCTCAAGGACAAACTGGCGTAATTCGCTACGCCGTAATGAAATTCCTCTCCGTTCTTCCAGTACGCATGCGGTGGAGATGACGGATTCTCTTCAAAAGTAAATTATACGGACCGACAGACAGTCAACCCTTTGACGGATTTGGCCCAAAATTTTATACGGACCTACATTCATGACGATAAAACTGTGTATAAAATTTTATCCATCTGGCTTTTCAAGTTTTTGAGTCATAGCGTTCGCATGACCTCGAATATACAGACAAACAGACTTCCCGTTGACGGATTTTGTCCAAAATTTGATAGAAACCTACAAATTATGTTTAAAGACCACATACCAAATTTCATCTCCGTAGCTCTAATAGTTTTCGAGTTATCGTGTTCACACACAGACAGACATAATTCCAAAATTGTGTTTTTCGGACTCAGGGAGGTCTAAAACGTGGAGATTCGTCAAAATCTCGAGTTCGAATTTTTTGATGATATCAATACTTTCTCTTTGTATACTTCGTATACGAGAAAGTAAAAACATGAAACGCACATAATTGGAATAAAGTATTAATTTCTGTTATTAGAAAAAGACTATTATTTCAAAGCTAATGATATTGAAATAATCAGTATTCTGAAAAAAAATTTCCATTCAATACATGCATTCAACAGACTTTCCATTTTCAACCAATGATGAAGGGAGAATAAATCACTGTTAAGAAGATCGATTTGTTAAATTAATTAATCATTGTAATTGTACGTCATTTCTTCAAAGAAAATTTTTGAATTGATATCAACGGAGAGTTGATTTGTTCCCAATTTCTGCTCACCATTTCTAAAATATTCATTTCAACTTTAATAATAATGTTTATTTCTTTTTCTTCATAATAAAATAATCACTATTCATTTGCTCCAATAGCAGATAATTCGTTCTAAAAAT
>BGPR01023603.1:0-18614 GCA_013235015.1 Araneus ventricosus | reverse complement strand
TCCACTACTCCTTTCAAGCCCTTTCATGGGATTGTGTGGCACTTGCGTACAGTGGCAGATGCGTACATATCATTAACTATAATCCATTGATCTTTCATGACTGATATGAAAGAGTGTCACACCATTCCACTGCTCTTTCATGCGCCTTACTAGCTCTTTCGAGGAAGTAAGATCTTTTCTGGGCAATACGGGGTATCCTGGGAGGTCAATTATAAGAGGATGGATCCAAAAGAGTTTACAAGGGTAATAAAAAATTATTTATTAACACTAGACAGACAATACAAAAGGGAATTAAGAGGCATACTTGCCGATCACTTTTCCACATCATCACCAAATCTATTTAAACATTTATCTGAACGCAGGACCGACTTATTGAACTCGACTTGGCAGAGTCCTGCCCATTGATCCAGTTCTCGACAACTCTTTTCTCTGAAGCTGTTCCAGATAAGTGTTCCTTCAATTTCGGAAAAAGGAAATAGTCACTGGGCCATCGTGAAGGCCTAGGCCTGGGCGATCGCCCTGGCCTAGGCCGTGCAGGAAAAATGTGATACATCTTATTTTACAATATTTTTCTCTTATTCTTTCTCTTTTTTAGAGACGGGAAACATCAGTTTCACTGAACGACGACAATAAGTCCAATTCTTTAATTAGCAGTTCGTGAAGAAGTCCTCGCAATGATATACGAATATCGGCATTATTTATTAAGTCTTTTAAACTCATTAATTGCCATCCACTAGGCTAGTTTTTCCTGTCTGATGTCCAAATTTCGCACTGTTTAATTACGTGAATCCCGTTTCTAGGCCGCATGAACATAACGACGTTTTTCAGAAGACTCTAGCCTGATGTTCTCTAAAAACTCCATGTACCGTCAAAATTTGATTTATGTAGAAATCGCCATATAGTCTATTAGGTTTTTGGTCCATCGCGCATTTTTTGAATTATTCCAACGATTTTGCCACAGGTCCTTTATAATTTTATTTCCTTCATTTCTTATCTGCTTTCAAGAGGGAACAAAACTAACTGTTTCATCTGAAATGAACAATACAGTCGAGATTTGATACCCAATCTGTGTTCCAAACACTTATCTGGAACAAGATTCTTTTCAAACAGTGATGTGAAAACAGTTGCCGAGTACTGGCTCAATGGGCAGGGACGTAATTTCTACCAAGCCGGGTTAGCCGAATTGGTCCTTCGTTCAGATAAATGCCTGTATAGATTTGGAGATTATGTGGAAAAGTGATCGGCAATTATCCTCTTAATTCCCTATTGTATTTTCTGTCTAATTTTAATAAATACTTTTTTATTAACATTTTTTTAGGATCCATCCTCTTAAATTTTTAAGGGTAGGTGAGGCATACAGAAACAAAGTCATTTTTGCAATAGAACATGAGGCCGGAAACGCAATGGAGTTCTTTGTCAGTGAATTTAGTAAAAGAAAAAATACACCAGATAAAATGTGCCACACACATCTAGTGGAATACAAATTTACAAAAATGCAACAACTCAGTGGCATGAATAACAACATTACGGAAGATGTCACATGAAAGATGTGATTAATGACATACTCAAAGTACTTGTTTAAAGGATTTGAACGCCTGAGATGATATTGCTCCGCATGTTGTTATTCATGAAACTGGATTGTTGCGCTATTGTAAATTTGTTTAAAGGACTTGAACGCCTGAGATGATATTGCTCCGCGTGTTGTTATTCATGAAACTGGATTGTTGCGCTATTGTAAATTTGTATTCCACTCAGTCTGTGTGGTACATTTCATGCGGTTCATTTTAATTCACTGAAAGAGCATACTCTAGCGAATCTCCTTCGCATTTCCAACTCCATGTACCATTGCAAAAATGACTTTTTCTGTATGTCTGGCCTACCCTTAAAGTCTGTGAACGACCTTTCGGGAAACCCTGTATATTTCTTCCCAATCCCGTTCTCAACTTGTAGGTAATAAATTTGTTCTACTCTGTAGTAATGGAATAGAGCAGTTGTAGTAGACGTAGAAATTAGGCGAAGGTTTAAGATGCATCTATAACAAATTATTCTTTTTTGTATATGGAGGTCTGCAATTTTTAACTCAATACTGCATACTTCGTACATGCATAAAGGAATACAAAAAATATTTTAGAGATTTTTAACTAGCTTTCTTCGCTGAAAATGGATGAAACAAATCGACAACTCTATTCATTTTGACGCATCTCTCTCTCTTTTTTTAATTCTCTAATATCATGGTTTGTAGTATCAGATCAACATCTGCTTACGTTTAAGGGGACATACGACTGTTAAACCTCGAAAATTTTCGATTTTATGAAAAATATATATATTATTCCCTTGTCTTTCCTGAGCATTATAAAACAATCCGAATTAAAAAAAAAATCCTCATAATTATGAAAGTTATGAAGGAAAATGTATCAGCTATTCAACATAAACATTGAATATTGTAATATCTTTAAAGCTCTATATCTCAATTTTTTTTTTGATATTGCGCGAACGATATCTCAAGAACTATTGAATATTTTTACATAAAATTTTTACTGAATATGTATTGTGCTATGTTCTACAAATTGAAACACATTTTTGTAAATATTCTCTAAAGAAGTATTTAGGGGGTTAGAAAAGTTGAAATTTTAGCAATTTTTACCATTTTTATTTTAAATTGGAATATAAAATAGAAATTTAAATTTAAATGTTAACAAATTGAGGTTCAGTTTATGAGATAGTTCAGATAGTCTCAGAAAAATGAGATAGTTTCTTAAACAGACTGTTTGGATTACTTAAATACCCAAATTATTGTGTTTGGACAAATATTTTAACCGTATTCATGCGTGCATGGTGACTATCTCATTTTTCTCGAAACATTATACCCACATTTATTACTCTTTCAAAAAAATGCAAACCAATATAAAGGTTTGAAAATGTGTGTATTATAAGACAAAGAACAGATATTTTTTCTAGAAACCAGCGGGAGTGGTCTCCCCTAAACTTTCTCGTATACTTTCTAAGTGGAGATTCGTCAAAATCTCGAGTTCGAATTTTTTTGACGATTACAATACTTGCTCTTTGTATACTTCGTATACGAGGAAGTGAAACAAACAAACAAACCTGAAATCAAATATCTGTTGCCACGTTTCAAAAAAATATTACTTTGAAGCAGGTGCGATAAAATAGGCAATGCAATGAATACTAAAGCGAAAATTCTGCTTTCGAATTGAATTCCCAAGAAAACAATTTATACTACCACAACCGTAACAATTGCAAAAGCACGTGAATAAAAGATTTTCTGAAATAATGAGATCGGTTTGATTTACAACAATAAAAAAATTGTTAACAATTGATGGTTGAAAACATTATTTATTGTTGTAAATAAAATTTACAACAATAACATATTGCTACCAATACGCATGCGCATGAGAATCGGATTAAAGGAAATTGAATATGCAATTTGAACGCCTCTTTTTGACGGATTTGGTCCAAACTTTTATACGGATCTACATTCATAACGATAAAACTGTGTACCAAATTTTATCCATTTAGCTATTCAAGTTTTTGAGTTATAGTGTTCACATGACCGCGGGCATACAAATAGACAGACTTCCCTTTGACGGATTTTGTCCAAAATTTGATAGAGACCTACAAATTATGTTTAAAGACCACATACCAAATTTCATCCCCGTAGCTCTAATAGTTTTCGAGTTATCGTGTTCACAGACAGACACACACACACAGACAGACATACAGACATAATTCCAAAATTGTGTTTTTCGGACTCGGATAGGTCTAAAACGTGGAGATTTGTCAAAATCTCGAGTTCGAATTTTTTGACGATTAGAATACTTTCTCTTTGTACACTTCGTATACGAGAAAGTAACCAGCGGGAGTGGTCTCCCCTAAACTTTCTCGTATACTCCTAACACATGTAGAGAAAACTAGAATAATAAAAGACGTCAAATAGAATTCCGTCGCAAGTAAACCAAAGTTGGAACCACGCGTGGTTTGAAGGATCAAAACAAATTCAAATCCCCTGCGCATTCTTCTGCGCAACAGGACCTGGCGAGACACCCTAAATGTTTGCTTCCTTACAAAATCGCTCCAGAATTGGTTTTTGGCAAACTGCCAAGTTTCGGAGCGTCCGTTCTCTCTCCAATACGCACCAGTAGGCATGCGCAGGGAGTTAGTTTCAAAACTGAACAACTATGCGATTATACAGACCGACAGACAGTCAACCCTTTGACGGATTTGGCCCAAAATTTTATACGGACCTACATTCATGACGATAAAACTGTGTATAAAATTTTATCCATCTGGCTTTTCAAGTTTTTGAGTTATAGCGTTCGCATGACCCCGAACATACAGACAGACAGACTTCCCGTTGACGGATTTTGTCCAAAATTTGATAGAAACCTACAAATTATGTTTAAAGACCACATACCAAATTTCATCCCCGTAGCTCTAATAGTTTTCGACTTATCGTGTTCACAGACACACACACAGACACACATACATTGACCATTTGAGATAAAGCAGCAAGGAGCAAGCATACATCTCAAACAGCTTCATCATCATCAAGAGACACACATACAGACACACACACAGACAGACATAATTCCAAAATTGTGTTTTTCGGAATCAGGGAGGTTTAAAACGTGGAGATTCGTCAAAATCTCGAGTTCGAATTTTTTGACGATTACAATACTTTCTCTTTGTATACTTCGTATACGAGACAGTAAAAAAGTGAGTTTGTGAATTGCATTGTTTCTGAAATATAATGTATCGAATTTGATAGCTTCCCCCATTTTTTACTTTCTCGTATACGAAGTATACAAAGAGAAAGTATTGTAATCGTCAAAAAATTCGAACTCGAGATTTTGACGAATCTCCACGTTTTAAACCTCCCTGATTCCGAAAAACACAATTTTGGAATTATGTCTGTCTGTGTGTGTGTCTGTATGTGTGTCTCTTGATGATGATGAAGCTGTTTGAGATGTATGCTTGCTCCTTGCTGCTTTATCTCAAATGGTCAATGTATGTGTGTCTGTGTGTGTGTCTGTGAACACGATAAGTCGAAAACTATTAGAGCTACGGGGATGAAATTTGGTATGTGGTCTTTAAACATAATTTGTAGGTTTCTATCAAATTTTGGACAAAATCCGTCAACGGGAAGTCTGTCTGTCTGTATGTTCGGGGTCATGCGAACGCTATAACTCAAAAACTTGAAAAGCCAGATGGATAAAATTTTATACACAGTTTTATCGTCATGAATGTAGGTCCGTATAAAATTTTGGGCCAAATCCGTCAAAGGGTTGACTGTCTGTCGGTCTGTATAATCGCATACTTGTTCAGTTTTGAAACTAACTCCCTGCGCATGCCTGCTAGTGGCAATACCTGTGCAAGGAAGGGACGCTCCGAAACTTGGCAGTTTGCCAAAAACAAATTCTGGAGTTATTTTGTAAGGAAGCAAACATTTAGGGAGTCTCGCCAGGTCCTGTTGCGCAAAAGAATGAGCAGAGGATTTGAATTTGTTTTGATCCTTCAAACCACGCGTGGTTCCAACTTTGGTTTACTTGCGACGGAAGTTTATTTGACGTCTTTTATTATTCTAGTTTTCTCTACATGTGTTAGGAGTATACGAGAAAGTTTAGGGGAGACCACTCCCGCTGGTTCGTGGTTTAAGAGTCGTATGTCCCCTTAAAAGGGCGAAGATATTGGGATCAAGAGCTACAAAACAAACTCCATGGAATTAAGCCGCTTCTTCAGAGCTGGTCCGCAAATTTCGGGTAGGTAAAATTGTCATCAAAAATTGTGGCATCATCCTCACCCAAGTTCGAATTAGAAATGCCAGATTCACCCATCACCATCTACACTTTTTTTTAAATTTCCCATGCCAACTCGTTGGAAAAAAATTTTCGACACGAATAATTGGGTAATATAATATAACTAGAAGATTTGTGCCCGTCAAATACGGGCTTTTAAAACTCCAAACATCTCATATCACATTTTCTCAGATTTACTAACGCAAGTTATAGTAGAAAATCTCATTTACAATGGCAGAGTGCTTAAGAAATTTAAAAAAACATGAAAAACGGAACTGATTAATCAATTGACACTAACCTTCATTTAATAATAACCTTACTTTAACAATTACTTTTTCGTTTCGTCCGAGTAAAAATGTGAATCAATTGCCACGAACTTTCGTTTTCGTAAATAACTTTACCGAGGCAAAAAGAAATGAAACAGATGAAGTCATTTTATTGAAATTTATTCCAATCCAGAAAGAATTAAAATAACTATCAGAGTTCTTTGACGCGATAATAGAAATCGAATTTGCGCGTTCGTTAATGACGCAGAGCAAAGGGGCGTGTTTATTTATAGGCGTAGACAGATCGTTCAAGTCTGTTTGGCACGTAGCCAAACCATGTGACAGCGTTACCGGATCAGTGAGAGACAGATTTGGGCTATTATGTAATACAACTAGAAAATCACACGTCATGGTTTGACGGGAGCAAATTGCCACTTCATTCGAGAGATTTCTCTTCAAATTTGACGTGCTTAAATAGATATATATGCGAGATAAATGTTTAACATTGATCATGATTATCATTAAGAAAACAACATCGCCACGATTGCATTCAGATACAGTTTGGCGTCCAAACTATATCAGGTGCATGATATATCACTGACGTAATTTACTACTTTCTATTAGAAAACGGAAATTAATTTGAAATATAGGATTAATATAATTTAAAATTTCTCGGGAACTTCTGATCCTAGCGAGATAAATTTTATATCAATCGATAGCAAATTTTATTTCACTATTTTAGAGCTATTGTATTTGAAATTAGAACGACAATTACTCTTTTAAATTTAAAATTACTGAAATTTAGGCTCTCTAACAATGAAATAATGCTGTTTAACGTCTCGTAGTGCTATGGCGCGATTTTTATTGTTGGTGACGTCAGAGCGTTACCGGAGGATCTGGGCTATTATTATAATGTTACAAAATGAGTAAAACAATATAAGTAATACAATATAATTTAAAAATGCCGATGCAAATACAATAAAAAACAAAAAACGAACATAATACATACATAATAAATAAACATACATAAGAAAAGAATACAAAATAAAAACAAAATGAATAATAAATATAAATAACATTTATAAAAATAAACAGGAGAAAGAGAAACAAAATAAAATTTCTACGAAGTACAACCCTATACAACGGAGACAAGGAAAAAGAATTGCACTAAAAGGCAGGAAAAAAACTGATTCTATATCTGTCAGAAAAGAGAGAGAAAATATATAACCATTTTTTGAAAACCCGATTTCTAGAAAATCAAAATAGATTGATGAAAATCATATACAGCCAGAGGAGCCAGCTCCTACTTGCTTCTACGACGGACTCTGAAGTATGGGCGTTCAATCAATGTCCGTTATAAGCACACTTTAGATTTCATCGTTTGCCTACTTCTCTTACCTCATTGACTACAAAGATTCAACATCTCACTTATAATCACCATTTTGGATTTTTAACCCTCTGACCGCTTATCCCGCGATTGCCGCGGGTTGGGAGTTTGTCTGTTTCCTGCTGTGATTCCTGTGATTTTCGCAAGTTAATCGGTTAACTTAGTACAGTCGACGCTCGTTATAACGACCACACATTATAAAGACCATTCCATTATAACGACCAGTGATAAAATCCCCACCTGTGTTTCCCTATGCACTATGTTATTTTACTTCCGGTATAACGACCGTACAGTGTCGTCTAATCCCAATACAACGTCCGAATTCAGCGAACACTCTTCCCGGTATTTTTCCAAAAAAAACATGTTTCCAAACGTAAATGACCTTGATTATTGTATTGCCAAGCTTCGTAGATGTAGAGCTTTCAGTGTTACAGTTCAACTTTGACAGGGGGGAGGGAAAATTACCACTCACCACAGCGCGGAAATTAGAATAGCCTAGAATAAAAAAAATGTTTCAATTGGTATTGAGACTTTAAAATGTTTTTTTGAAAGGCAGAACATTATTTATGATCTTTAACTGAAATGGAAAATTATGTTTTGCAAAAAGCACATATTCAGAAAGGAAAAACAACCATTTCTGGTCTTTTCTTTAGAAAATAAATGTTTTGTAAGTTTATAACACCCTTTATTTTCTACTTTAAAATCTGTTTTAGAAATATATTTTTAATTGATAAAATTTTATTTTTAATACCAATGATAAAAAATAAGTTGAGAATTTAGTTGGATTCTCTTTAAAAATCGCCTATTTATACGGAACTGCTGAGCGTGTATGTGTACATTTATTAATTATATCTACTATAGCGACCACTCGTTATAAAGACCTTTTGCTGTGGGACGCAGAGGGTCGTTATAACGAGCGTCGACTGCACTTTTAAAACTTTGAATCATATTATACTAGTAAAGACCTGCATGTGAAAAGCAATTCGCTTGGTTCAACGGTATTTGGGCATGTTTAAAAACGTTGCATCTAAATAATAGTTTTAAAAAATTATGCAGTCAGAGAGTTAATAGCCGTTAAATTTATGTCACGTCTTTCAGTAATTTTATTCTTTCGAGACATGAAATTTTAAAATTTTAACTTTAAAATTTCACCAGTCTTTTCACTAAAAGAATTTTAAGGAGATTTGGAACACTAACCCTAACCCTGTTAATTCGCTGAACCTTTTCTCAAAATCTGTTACAGATACATGTTTGAAATTTTTTATACAAGTAAAGTACATCTTTCTCATTATACTAAAAGGATTTTTTTAATTCAAAAATTTATCTTTTACAAATTTTTTTTGTGTCAAAACAAAAAATGCGAAATTGGCAATTTCGATGTACTTTTTCTCAAAATGTGTTATAGATACATGTTTCAAATTTTTTATGGAAGTAAAGTACGCATTTCTCATTATACCGAAATGAGCTTTTGGTTCATTTTTAATTTTTTCTAAATTTACAAAATATTTAATTAGACATAGTGAAATTTTACCGTATTTTGACACAAAAAATTGTAAAAAATAAAGTTTTGAGTTTTTTTGAAAAAAGCTCATTCCAGTATAATGAGAAAGATGTACTTTACTTGCATAAAATGTTTCAAACATGAATCTATAACAGATTTTGAGAAAAGGTACATCGAAATGGCCAATTTAACATTTTTTGTTTTAATACAAAAAAATTTGTAAAAAAATAATTATCGAATTCAAAAAAAATCATTTCGGTATAATGAGAAAGGTGTACTTTACATGTATAAAAAATTTCAAACATGAATCTATGACAGATTTTGAGAAAAGGTGCATCGAAGTAACAGGGTTAGGGTTAACGGACTTAGGGTTCCAACTCCCCTTAAGTAACTGTAAATCCTTCTTTCCAGCACGGTCGCAATGTTTGATAATGGAAGCAGTGATACATCGAAGTAACAGGGTTAGAGTTAACGGACTTCGGGTTCCAACTCCCCTTAAGTAACTCTGTAAATCCTTCTTTCCAGCACGGTCGCAATGTATGATAATGGAAGTAGTGATACATCAAAGTTCCGACTCCCCTTAACCTACTTTTAGAGGATTCAGAATCTAAGCGGACCAAGTACACTTTGCATAAAACTGCCATTGTAGTGTCGAAATTTTATATTTTCTGTGAAGTAGTGATTCAAGTCCATTGATCAGTTTTCATCCATCAGAGAGCAAGAACAATTAGAAATGCAGATAATTTATTTTAAAGTCTGTTTTCTCGGAAATGAATCGCGTGGACTTGGTTTACTTCAACTCTGAACTCTCCATTCGGCGCAGGTTGACAAAATAATGGCTTTTGCGCTATAGACTCCACAATGCGAAACGTAAACAAGCGGGTGTGATCTCCCCAAAACTTTCTCGCATACCAATAACTCAGATAGGCGGGGAAAATAAAGTAAAATTATTCCCTAAGGTGGGGAAAATGTGCGGTATTCCCTAAGGTGGGGAAAACACTCGCTCCAGTGTTCGCAGCTTTTTTTTTGCGTAGAATGGAGGAAAAAACCGAATAGGTAATTTCAACGCTTTTTTTTAACCGATTTAAACGAAAATTGGAGATAAATCTACAATTAGGGTTTCAAGACTACATACGAAATTTCATTTATCTAAGTAATTTATTTAATAAGTTATGGCGTTCAAAAGTATGCGATTATACAGACCGACAGACGGTCAACCCTTTGACGGATTTGACCCAAAATTTTATACGGACCTGTGTGTCTGATGAAAAAACTTTGTACAAAATTTTATCTACCTAGCTACTTAACTTTTTGAGTTATAGTGTTCACATGAACATGGACAGATAGACTTCGGATTTTGTCCAAAAATTGATAGAAACCTAGAAATTATGTATCAAGATCGCATACCAAGTTTCATCCGTGGAGCTCTAATAGTTTTCGAGTTATCGTGTTCACAGACACACAGACATAATTCCAAAATTGTGTTTTTCGGATTCAGGGAGGTCTAAAACGTGGAGATTCGTCAAAATCTCGAGTTCGAATTTTTCGACGATTACAATACTTTCTCTTTGTATACTTCGTATGCGAGAAAGTAAAAAGAGGGAGTTTATGTGCTTTCGGATTGCATTAATTAGCTAAAGAGAATTGAGTTATTATAAAAAGGAGTATTACTGAAGCAATTTTGACTCGCATTACTGTCACAAAAACTTTGCATTAAAATTGCGTTAAAAAGGAGGAGTACGACTATTTCATTTTTTTATTGATTTGCAAAAATAATATGCAAGAAAAGTACGAATCTGTAAAAATCATAACCGAAAATGTATTTAAAATTCATCTTCTATTTTTGAGGGGATATACGACTGTTAAACCTCGAAAAATTTCGATTTTATGAAAAATATATATATATTATTTCCCTGTCTTTTCTGAACAATTTAAAACAATTCGCGTTAAAAAATTCCCATAATTATGAAAGTTATGAAGGAAAATGTGACAAAACATTGAAAACGGCCATATCTTTAAAGCGCAATATCCCAAAATGTGTTTTTTGATATTGCGCGCACAATATCTCAAGAACTATTGAATATTTTTACATAAAATTTTTACTGAGTATGTATTATGCTATGTTCTACAAATTGAACCACAATTTTTGTGGATATTTTCTCCAAAGAGGGTTTTTGGGGGGTAAGAAAAGTTGAAATGTTAACTATTTTTAACATTTTATTTTAAATTGGTATATAAAATAGAAATTAAATTTAAATATTAATAAATTGTGGTTCAGTTGCTTAAACAAACTGTTGGGATTACTTACATACCCAAAATATTGTGTTTAGACCAATATTTTATCTGTAATCATGCGCGCAAGGTGACTATCTCATTTTTCTCCAAAAATTATAGCCATATATATTACTCTCTCAGATAAATACATACCAATATAAAGGTTTGAAAATGTGTGTTCTATAAGATAAAGAACAGATATTTTTCTAGAAACAAAAAGTGAGTCTGTGAATTGCATTGTTTCAGAGATATAATGTATCGAATTAGACTAATTTCCCCCATTTTTTTAGGTTAGGAGTCGTATGTCCCCTTAAAATAAATCACAAATTAGAAAATAAATTAGTCATATAAACGATAGCAATATCAAATACGCATAGTTAAAAATAAATTTTAAAGCACTTGTAATAATTAAGTCTACAATCAATTCGATTTCCTATTTTATTTAAAGTAGATTTGTAAGCATATTCTCTCCAGTGAAAAAACTTCTGTTATTCTAAAAAAGTGTAAAAAAAAATCATTCAAAATTTAAAAAATCCATTCACTGCAACTCTTATGCATTTTTGTGCGAAAATAAGTTTAGTTATAAAGAAAAATGCTTCTCTTTTTTTTCATATAATTTTTTAGGTTTTCTTTGAAAAAAAATTTTCAACATTTTTGATGTTTTAGTTTTCTTCGCGTTTAAATTTCAGTTTTTAAACGGGAACCTGGTGCAACGATAGATGAAACTAACGGTCAGCCAACGGTCACTGGACAATGGTTATGCCGGGGGTCACATTGCTATCCGCGTAAGTGTGTTATCTACTATATTTTGTGTGTGGGAATATGCTTCAGTGCCCGTTTTACTGGTGGATAAATGTTTTTTTGAGAAGTGTGAATGATGAATGGGTTCTGCTCTGGCGCATAAAAATATCGGAGGCCATAAAAGGCGTTTGCTCCAGGGATTAGGGTTCATTTTCCCCATTTGCTTCTGTGCTTCAGTGCTGGTGTTAATTTTATCATGTTCGATAGCTTGTGTGGCTGTCTTTTGTTTTCAGTCTCCCTCAGTGCTATTATATATTTTCAGACACGCATTTAGTCAAGAAGATAGATTTGTATCGTCTAATCACAATTTGAACTTCCATTAAAAAGCGAATAGCACGAGATTACAATTGAAAACTGAATATTACTAAGTGACAACCCGAGTTCATTTTTGTGCTGAGGAGTTATTTGTTACAATGGCTTTTAAACCCTGCAACAGTAGCTGTCACTGTATATTTTATATAACTCATTATTACGACATTCTTTAATTTATAGGGAAAAAAATCTATGCTTAAATAGTTAAAGTAAGAAAGATAACTACATTGTCAACGGAAACGAAATTGAAATCTCTTTCTGTGAAACTTCAAGTTAATTAACTGGGTGGAAGAATGTTTGAAAGAATAATTTTAGGATTTTGCTGAAATATAAAAATAATGAAAACTTCACTACAAAATTTGTGAAAAAGTGGGTTTTGAAAATAATTAATAAAATTCCATGCTAAATCACACAATGCTAGTATTTAATTTTCGATGTTATATCTTTTTTATATGACGAATGGTTTCTTCTTAATAAATGATCCCATCGCTTATAGAAAAGATTTAAAACTCTGTAAGATGTATACCTGTCAGGAAGAAATGTTTTTGAATGTTGAAAAGGAATGCATTCTTAGACTTTGAATATTTTTTTCTCTTTATTACATCGATATCTAATCATACTGGAGTTTTGCGAGTATGCTTTCTTTGATAGAACGTATTAATCCGGGGTGGCTCAAAAATGCTTACAAAATAGTTAACCACTTAACCGGTTTGCCCGCCCACCGTAGGCGCATTGAATTATAGCCATTTTAAACTTGTAAATTAAACAAAGTCATTCACAGAAGTTATAATTCGATACAAAAATTACGTGGCATCCACAAATATTTAAACTGCCCTTTAGTTTGTCAAATGCAATAAAATGACAGAGCATTCCCAAAATAGAAGGTCTCATCTAATTAGATAGTTTAGAAAACAAATCAGTTAAGGGGTTATAAAAAGATAGAACCTATAAATCCCAAAGTTTAATAAATGAATGTAGGATATTACCAATAAGAATAATTAAATCACTGCATAAATAAGATTGTGAGAGCTAGATTAATATTTTTTGCAATAGATGGAGCCAGTGTCCTGCTCATGATACGTCACGAGCAGCGCCCTCTTTTTCCCCACAAAACCAGCGTGCACGCTCAAAGCGGCGCAGCGCACATCAGGCAGCAGACAAACTCACAACTCTCTTTCGTCAGAATGTAAGCTAAATTGTTTCGGCGCAGTTAAGTCATCATGTTGTGGTAACTATACCCCATTTAACTTTTCTTTATGGCTCTATATCTCTAATACCGCAATTATTTTAACTTATTAACGTCTATCTCAACTTTAATCTGGCTCGCGCATAACCATGACTTCATTCTGTGGGATTCCGTTCAGTTAAACAGAATGCCCACATGAATGTTTTCTCTATAATTGCATCATTGTTATTTTCTAATTAGGTTTTCACGGGGCCAGATTCACTCCTGTAGGGGGTCTATAGGCAATGTATATTTCGGGGCCCACCATTCCAACTCCAAAGACCAGATATTTTTTCATTAATTTTAACTTAATTTCTATATAAGTAATTTTTCAGTAACAAATTTTTTGACAAACTGCAATAACAAGCATTTTTTTGTGCGTCATTCTCAAAAAAATTGGTTTTAGTATCTCGAGTATAAAAGATTAGAATTTAAAAGTAATTTAAAATAAAGTGGTTAAAGAGTTACAAAACATTTTTACCACAATATTTAATACAAGATTTGTCAGACTGTTGACTTGTGACACATTGATCTGCTAACTAACTTGAAAACATAAAAAAAAAATCCCAAGGTTAGCACTCTGAAATGTAAACGGTATTTGATTTTAATTTCGGTAAGTCCAAGTAAACAGCTCTTATAAAGGAAATGAAAGCCTTAAAATAATAGTAATCTCGGGGAGCCCGAAAGTTGCATTGTCCATAGGCAGTTCTCTGCATTGCCTATTTAGTAATGCGGCCCTGCTTTTTAGCTCACCATGTTAAACGACAAATGCTTTATTCCAGGTCCGATCATTCTACTTCATAGCTACAAAAGTCAAAAACTAAATTTTTTAATTTTATCAGCACAGTCTAACTTTTTAAAACCAGTTTATTTTCTCTCCTTAAATTCAGCTGTTAAATGCAAGAGAAGTTTGTAGCGCGCTTACGCGCAATGGATGAATTAATAAATTAAATTATATTTCATGAACGATTTAGGCATATTTAAATTCAAAAGAAAGAAGGCGTTTAGAATAACAATTTCGAACTTCATCGTTTCTATCAACAACTCTTTTTGTTGCCAGTTTTGGAAACTAAACTTCGCGACAACAAAGGTAATATCATACATAAAGAGAGCTGCTACATTACTCCTTCCCCAGTAACAACATAGTTACGATACAGTTACAATTTGCAATAATAATAATTTTTTTCAATTTACGTGCAATGTATACAAATGTGAAAGGAAATATATATATATATATACAAATATAAAAAAATACATGAAATTAATATGAAATAACAATGAATAGTATGCAATTAATCTTTGTAACGCGCTGGGAACCTCACACGTCTACCAGAGCGTGTAGTTTTTCTGAACATCTTTGTCCATCAAATCTGATTGTTGTTTTTCAGTTTCTTGATGTGCAGTCAGATTTTCGCTGGGCAATGTTGGTGTAGCATCTAATTTTTTGTGATGAGGCGCGTCCACCTCAATTAACGGCAAACATGCTGGTTTTAATCCACGTCCGGGTCACCACTTTGTAGCGCGCTTACGCGCAATTAATACATGGGATGGATTAATAAATTAAATTATATTTCATGAACGATTTGATCATATTTAAATTCAAAAGAAAGAAGGCGTTTAGAATAACAAACTTCGAACTTTATTCATCCGTATCGTTTCTATCAACAACTCTTTTTGTTGCCAGTTTTGGAAACTAAACTTCGCGACAACAAAGATAATATCTTACGTAGAGAGAGCTGCTACAAAGTCATTTCTGATCATTAATAGTTACACATTTTCTTTATGGAGAAGAGCACAACCTTCATTCCTAGATGATCATATAATTGTGAGTACACTCTCATCAAGTAAACCCACATGATAACTTTCTAAGTTAAACCGCTTAACTGCGATGCCCGAACTCCACTGGTGCCTTGAATTACGGCATTTCTAAACTTGTAATCTAAAATTCAGTTATTCATAGACGTTATAACTCTATACTAAAATGGTCGGTAATCCATTAACATCTCGAGTGTCCTATGGGCATGCTGTTGACTCAATACGACAACACATTCCCAAAACAGATAAGGATTAAAATTTATTATATAAAATATTAGAAGGTAAAACTTAACATTTTAAGCCATTTATCCTATTGGACTCAGCTTAAAGAAACGCGTCCAAGTCGGCTCTGAAATTTGCATTTCTTGCCATCTGCCGGCAGACCCAAGAAAGTTTTGCTTTATCGAGAGGCGGTGAACTAATACGCAGTATCCAAGTGTGATTCACCGGTGTTACACGCCGCCCTATGCGATATCCAAGCGTGAGCCACCGGTGGCACAGGCCACCCGACGATACATTCAAATATGAACCACCTGTGGTACACGCCGGAGTGAACTCTGCATTGCCATTTCTTTAACCCCTTCGGGACGAGCGCCGCATATGTGCGTTTGCTCTAGATTCCCCTCAGGGCCGAGCGCCACATATGTGCGTTTGCACAATATTCCCTCAGGGCCGCATCCGTGCGTTAGGGCGAAATTTTAACTCTGTGGGCCGAGTGCCGCACATATGCGTTGGGCTTTTGGAACAAAATGTTTTCTATCAGCTGGCGTTGCTATTCCGTGTTTCTTTCAAAAGATTGGTCCCGTACATTAGTATTTCTCTCTCCGAGGTCAGATTGTAGTCGGCCACGTGTTTGTGAATCATTGGATTAGAATTATTGGATTTTCGGGTGTATAAACAGAAACACGTGTTCGCGAGTGTAAATAGAAGCACGTGTTAAAGAGCTCTTAAACTCATTTTGGATTGCTTGTTTATAATTTCTCATCTCGCTCGGGTTGGGATTTTACGGGAGATATTCTGTTAAGGGTTTTATGCCTCTCAGTTTTATTTCTGCAGTTATGGGTAAAAGAACGCGTTATCTTTCCGAGGAGGGAATGTGCAAATTTTTAAATGACTCTTCTACGGATTTTTACGATCATAATGACAAAACATAAATTATGAGAGTTCTTTAGATAGTTCTCAATATTCAGATTTTCAATTAAAAGAGCATAGTACTAATATATCGGTTCCAATTCCGTTATATCAGCGGAGTACTACAATAGAAGATTTTTTATAAGGCTTTAAGCGTTAATTATTAAAATTTTCTTGGAGTATTTTATAATATTAAATGTAAATACTTATTTTTTCCTATGTTTTCATATTTTGCATCAATAATCTGATGTTAATTCAGGTACTTTCAATTATAGTGAAATATAGTAGTATTATTATAAATAATTATCTATATTATTATTATAATTAAATATAGAACTTATATTTTTATTTTTTATTATTGAAAATCAAGCATTTTAATTAAACTTTTTTTATTATGAATAGAATATGATATCTTTTACTACATAATTAAAAATGGTTTCATTTCTATGTAAAGGACACTTTTTATGCATCATTATATAACGCGCTTTTTTCACGAAATTTAATGCGTGTTAGGCTTAGCGGGAGAAAATGCTTCCGTCCTGTGGGCACGCTCCCTTCAGCAGGCGTCTGTCCGGAAGGGGTTTTAACTTTAACAGTAAGGATGGTAATACAGTAAAAGCTTAACTAACCGGCATGCTCGGGAAACTCCGATTTCCGGATACCTAAAAAGTCCGGATAGTTGAGTGTGACGGGAAAAATGGGGGGGGGGGGGTGAGTAAATTGTAGCCTTTTTTTTAAGATTTTTTCGGCCAAATAATTTGCTTTTGTCATGTTGAAATGTGCATTAAATATAATACTTCTGTATCTTCCATAACATTGCATTTACAAAACATATGAAGATTTTAATTTAACATTGATGATTTAAAAAAAAAAAAAGATATGATCTGTAGCCGAATTTTTACCGTAAATATATAGATTGCAAAAATATAAACATATAAAAATAGCCGACGAAACTGAAAAATATTCTACTCAGCAAGCATAATAAAACTCTTTTAAGTGATCATAAACAAATCCCAGATTGAATACCAAAACTAATTATCTTTTAGAAGATCGCAAGGGTTATTGCGCAAAACGCGCACCTCCAATTCACATGCTCTTGATATTACGTAATCGGAATCAACATTTGCCGGTATTTGGAGAGTAAATAAATAAAGGAAAAGAAAGAGACTTACCAATCTGGAGTACACCCCCATGAGCTTTTTTCTTTTACCGATTCCGTCTCTTTGCCCTTTTTTTTTGTTGTTGTCGATTTTGTTTTTAGGTCTTGTTTTTCGGCGAAAGGTGAGGACCTTTTATTATTATTATTATTATTTTTTGGTTCTCACTTTTGCTTTTGAACCCACCCACCCCATAAAACAAGTCTGTGTAAATCACAGTATTGTACATTGTTTGTTTGTTTTTTCCTTTTACACTCCTCCTTGCGGAAACGGACGTTGCATTCCAGAAATAAATTGTCCGCGTGAATGGAACGGCGCGCGTGCTAAATTTTGGCGCGCAGATGTAAATTTTTTAGAAAAACTCATTTTCGAATTTTTCCGGTTAGTTGAGCTTTCCGGATACTTGAATGCCGTATAATCGAGAGTTTACTGTATTACAATATTGAATGCAATCTAATTACGGTGTGTTTTGATGTTTCAGTGCTGGAGACGGCCGAGGGCTGCAACCTGCACCTGTCCTCCCTGGAGTCGAACTCGTCGACCCCCGCGGGCCACACTGGCCCGCAGAGGACGAAGCGGATGCGGACCTCCTTCAAGCACCATCAGTTACGGACGATGAAATCCTACTTTGCGATCAACCAGAACCCAGACGCCAAAGACCTGAAGCAACTGGCGCAGAAGACCGGCCTGTCCAAAAGGGTGCTTCAGGTAACGTCCCACCCCTATCGCTCCCTTGGCGTCGCATGCATCCCCTATGCAACTAATCGGGAATATCTCTCCTCGATTTTCTCTTACACTCCCCCGAAACTACGAGTATATTGTAAGATCCCCTAAGATCCCCCAGATCATTAGCGGTAACTTTTTTTCCCACGCCATGGGCCACAGGACAGAGCAGGTGCCTCAGCGGGGAGTCCTCATTAAAACGCCGCCAA